>CAKAKR010041361.1:3319-48418 GCA_916700685.1 Adelosebastes latens
GCTGTGGTGACGTAGTTTAAAGGGACTGTATGTAACTTTTTACATGTATAAATCGTTTTTTATTGCCAATGTGTGAACAGGTTGTAATCTAAAAAATGAGACCTTCCGCAACTTTTGTGGGTTTTCCTTTTTCAGCCTGTAGACTGATTTTAATGTGAAGAACCAGGGCCCGTTTTTTCCGGGAAAATCCAACAGATCTATATAAGAAACAACAACGACATCACCAGTCAGACAATAGTGCACTTGTGCTGGAATAAATATGAAATGCTGCTTTATGTATGAGTTAGGTATTTATATTTGACAGTGATGATATTTACATGTTAAACAACTTAAACAGTATAAATGTATAATTTACAGTCAGCAGACGGATGCCTGCAGCGTGTGGGAAGAAGACGAAGAAGAAGAGGAGGAGGAGGAGGAGGAGGGTGTTTTACCATGAAAACCTCTCCTCTCTCTAAAACCCTTCCTCTCCCAGCGTTACAGAGCCTCAGCTGTGTCATCAGTTTCTGCTAAAGCTCTCAGCTCGGCTCCGTTTCACCGCCGGACCCGATCGAAGCACCTGGAACCGCTTCAAGGACTCCGGGGTGGTTCTCCAAAAGCAATAAACAGAGGCGCTCTTAGGTGAGCGGTCCAAGTGTTCATCACTGTGATAGGTGGAGGGTCCACGCCCGGATCGCCCTCTGGGCTTTTCCTCTCTCTCTCTGGACCTGCACATCCTCAACATGTTGGCCTCATTTAACCAGCACCAAACACTGTGACATCACCCTCATTTTCACAAACATGTTGGCGACCGCAGAGAAGCGCTGGAAGAAAACGACATCAAACTTTAATAAACAAAACGTCAGAGTCTCAGAGGAGCTCACAACGCCAGTTATAAAGCTCAGAAAGAGTGTTTAGCATCACACTATTAAAGGATTAAAGCTGTTCCACATCACGTTTCCACATTTACATGTAATCTACTGAATATTCACATTGAACCCAGCAGGGAGTTAAATCTGTGTTTCTGCTGCTTCTTGAACTCAGAACAGCTGAGGTCACGAGTTTACTTCCCTCGCCACGACCCCGCCTAAAAACATTTAAACAGAAATCAATCAACTGTTCACTCACATTTTCTCTACGTGGTCTTTCCCTACAGTAAAGTGCCAGGTATTCAGTTATTGTGGAGAAAAAGCCATTTAAATTCAATTAAACTCATTTATTTATTTATTGCCTAAAATGTTAAATTTGAAGACAGTTTGAAGACAGTACAAAAATATCTTGAAAATCTCAACATGTAATATAAAGTATTATGTAATAATTGTACATTATCAGACATATTACTGAAGACACAATATCTCTGTCTGTAATGTTAGCAGAGCCCAGCTGCACATTAAAGGCGTCATTTCCTGGGATGGAAAAAAAACAACTTCAGATTTCTGTTCTTTGTTCTGTCACTTTTTTTGTTGTTTTTAAATTATTATTTTTTTAATTTTTCATTGTTGTGGTTTGTGTAACCAATAAATACAAATAAAATTAAATAATGTAAATTATGAAAATATATCTTTTTTGATTCTTCTCGTTCTTGGCATAAAATAATAATAATAATAAAAAGCTAGCTACCATGTTAGCTTAACGTCAAACATACTTATTTTACGTAACAAGCATACTTATTTTACATAACAAGCATATTCATTTTTCGTAACAAACACTTGTTTTAGGTAACATGCGTACTTATTTTACGTATCGAACATACTTATTTTATGTAACAAACATACTTATTTTAAGTAACAAACATACTTATTTTATGTAACAAACATACTTATTTTATGTAACAAACATACTTATTTTAAGTAACAAACATACTTATTTTATGTAACAAATATACATATTTTACGTAACAAACATACTTATTTTATGTAACAAGCACTTATTTTACGTAACAAACATACTTATGTTAAATAACAAGCACTTATTTTACGTAACAAACATACTTACTTTACATAACAAACATACTTATTTTATGTAACATACTTATTTTTACGTAACAAACATACTTATTTTACGTAACAAACATACTTATGTTAAATAACAAACATACTTATGTTAAATAACAAACATACTTATTTACGTAACAAACCTCTAATTGCTTCACTGTGATTGGCTGAATCGAAAACTTTTTTTTGTTAAGGAGCATTAAAAACAAACGAGGGCTTTGGGGAACTGAACAGAAAACAAAATACTGCATGAAAAAGTGGACGATTTAGTCTCGGACTTGTAAAATAAGTACATTTACTCAAGTACTGTACTTAGTACAGTTTTGACTTTTACTTGTAACAAAGTATTTCTACATGTGGTATTGCTACTTTTACTTGTATTAAAAGATCTCCAGCCCTGGTTCTGGGTGCATATCGTCTGGTTTCCTTCTTTCTCTTGGGTTTTATTTGGAGTAGAGAGAGTAGCAGAGACCTTGAATCCTCAACATTACCTCTTGTTTCTAATTGAGCTTCTGTACTGAAGCCAGGATGCTGCTCAGCCAAGTCAGCCGGCTGCTCACTTATGCAAATGTGAGAAGCTGACAGGCATTCCTGAGCATCAAATAGCCCAAAGAATAACTGCGTTATAATAACTAAAGAGTCTGGAGATGGGCTGTGGAGGCGGTTTGGGGTAGAAAATGATTTTACATTGCTGGTTAACCACAGCCTGAGTACTGCACATGTATAATGTACTGACTGAGTTTTACAGCGTGTACTCCTGACGGGCAGCGCGACGCTGGGTGACGGATGATGATGATGATGACAGCGTCACAGCGCTAACAACCAGTTAGCTGACAGGGACACCTGGACTGGTGGTTTAGAGGTCAGTGGTTCCCAATCTGAGGTCGGGACCCCCTCAAGGGGCCTGTTACTTACATACTGTTTATGTTTTACGTGTTAATGTTTGTTTTTACTGTTTGTAATTTACTTTTTAACGTGTTTTAATGTGTGTTTTTACTGTGTTAATGTTTTACGTGTATCATGTTTTACCATATTTTGACGTGTTTTAACATGTTTTTACTGTTTATGTTTCATGTGTTAACATGTTTTAACGTGTTTGTACTGTTTATGGTTTACCTTTTAACGTGTTTTTACTGTGTATGTTTTAAGTGTTAACATGTTTTAACATGTTTTAACATGTTTTTACTGTTTGTTTTAACATGTTTTAACATGTTTTTACTGTTTATGTTTCACATGTTAACATGTTTTAACATGTTTTAACATGTTTTTACTGTTTATGTTTCACATGTTAACATGTTTTAACATGTTTTAACATGTTTTAACGGGTTTTTACTGTTTAGGTTTTACGTTTTAACGTGTGTTTTAACGTGTTTTTACTGTTTATGTTTTACGTTTTAACGTGTGTTTTAATGTGTTTTTACTGTTATGTTTTAAGCTTTAACGTGTGTTTTAATGTGTGTTTTAATGTGTTTTTACTGTTTATGTTTTACATTTTAACATGTTTTAATGTGTTTTTACTGCACAGTAAAAAACATATCAAAACATATTAAAACATGTTAAAAGGTAAAAAATGAGCCCAGTAAAAACACACTAAGAGTTGTACTACAGTATGTAGCATTTTCGAATAAAACAAAGCGTTTACAATAAAAGCAACAAAAGCAAATAATAAAGAAGAAAAATAAAAATACTAAACTGTGCCGAGAACCAAGAGACAGTTTACAGTGGAATTAAATAAATAAGCTTGGTAAAGGTGCACCACTTCTCCTCAGCCAATCAGAGCAGACTGGGCTGTTTCTGGAGGGGGGGGGGTTAACCCATGAGATGGTTCCAGCATCCTGACGTGTGCACGCTGGCTCACTGTTGGAGACAGATTTTAATTTTGCTCTACTTTTCAGTGAAATTTAAGGTTTCCTGTTAATGTGCCGCCACTGTTTAATTTCTGCTGCAGCACCTCAGACACCTCAGATAGTGAGATCACCAGCTCCTGCTGCCAGTAACACCAGTAACACCAGTAACACCTCCACTAATGAAGCTAAACGATTAAGTTCCACAGACCTCATGTTATATACACGAGCACATAGAGGACTGGTTCTGTTAATATAAAATAATAATGTTTGTGATGACAGTTTTGTTTAGTTTTGTGAATTTTTTACGCTTTCGGGACTTTTTTCTCCCCCTGACCTGCTGGAAATCCCCCATCAGAAACTCTCACAAACACACTCAATAAAATCTATTATGAGGCATTAAAATTTTTTAAAATTATAAATAAACCACAGACTTTTCTTGGGGTGTAGGTGTAGCTACAGCTCGCCAAAGCTCCTCCCTGGCGCCCACCTACGCTGTCGTGGTTTCCTGGAACATAACATCTAAAACTAGTTTGTGCTTTTTCTGCTGTGACAGGTCAAATTGTCTAAAGGTCTAACTGGGGCTGCTGATATATCCTGCAGGGCTGATGAGGGAAAGTGGAAACAGGTGAGCAGGTGAGAGGGAGAGTCAGGTGAGTCTGAGGACACCCGGTGGAGGATGAGGCGATGCAGGGAGGGACAATCCATCTAATTGTTGTCAGGGCTGCACAACTATGGCCGAAATGCTAATCACGATTATTTTTGATTAAATATTGAGATCACAATATATAATATTTGTGACATAAATGTGTAAATAAAAGTGTATTAAAGGTCCCATATAAATATAAAAAGTGAGATTTTCATGTCTTTTATATTATAAAGCAGGTTTAAGTGCTTTATAAATACTGTTACACTATCAAAACACTTAATATATGGAGAAATACACACAGCGCGTATTCAGAAATTGTGCGTTTGAAACAAGCTGTTAGGATTTCTGTCCATTTGTGATGTCACAAATATACAATATTTAGACCATCACACGGTTTTAAACGTAAATATTCTAAATGTGTCCCAGTTTATTTCCTGTTGTAGTGGATGTGAATGACATCAGCTGACAGGAAGTAAACATGGACCCAAACTGTTGCCTAGCAGCGCAATTCCATTGCAATTCTGTTGAAATGCACCAAAACGGAGCGTTTCAGACAGAGGGTAAATACAGGTATATTCAGGCAGACAGTATGAGGAAAGTAATGTTTTTTTTTAACATTACAGCATGTACACCTGTTCTAGTAGAAACACAAAATATAAGTATGAACCTGAAAATTAACATAAGTTGCATGATCTTTAAAACATGTTAATCTTTTATAGTTTCCCAGAAACACCTTTGATAATTTGATCTAACTTCTTGTTCTGTTAAAGTGCTGTTTCTGAGTAAAATGATGGACTTTGACGTCACGAATCCGTCTCATCTCTCTGATATCTCAGTTTCTAATCAGACAGATGTGTTGGTGTGTAGCCCACCTGTCAGCAGCTGGAGATGGACACCTCTCTGTAGGAGGATCTGGAGAGCAGCCAGGCGGACTGAGGATGTGCTGATGGGGCGGTTTGAGGCCTGTGGAGGGGTTTGAGGGCGGGGGGGTGGTGGCGGTCTGGAGCACATTAGAGGAGCTAAGCCCCCTTAAAGCTGGCTGATCAGGACTGGAGTTCCCTTCCCAGGACAGTAAGGTAACAGTAAGGTAGTGTATCAGAGACCTTACAGAAAGCTTCCACAGCACCTCCACCCCCCCGTACATAAACACACACACACTACACCTGCACCACCCACACACACACACTACACCTGCACATAAACCGATTGCTGCAAAAACCAGACTAAGACTGTTAGCATGCTAACGTTGGATGATTAGAGTCCAGCAGAGGCTAATGAATGTCTTTAGTTCTGCAGGTATTTGGTCATAAACCAAAGTGTTGGACACATTAGAATCAAAGATCGTATATCACTAAGAAGTGAAAGTCAATAGTTTTGTTCCATGTCAACATCAGCGTCCAGCAGCAGAGCTACGCTTCCACCCTTTTGTACTGAAAGTGACTATCAGACACCAGTAAAACGTCCGCCTACAAAGCGCCGTACAAAAGTAAAACTACATTCTAATGTCATATTCTACTGTGTTGAACAATATAGATATTATAAATATAATAAGTGTTTTCAGTCCAAAATGGCAGCTGTTTCGTCTCTTTGTTTCTAAACTCTGACGGCCAAAAAAACAAGATGGAAACGGATAAAAACCTGTTGTTAAAATGTTGACCTGATGATGGCGCCAGAGGAAAAACGTTCATCCTGAGGGGAGCATGAATGATGAACCAAATTTTGTGTCAATCCATCTGATAGTTGTTGAGATATTTGAGTGTGAACTGAGCGACTAGCATTGCCATCCACAGTTGCATTATTATTTATCTTTACACGCTTTAGTTTCTGGCCCCGTCTTAGAGCCGAGTCCACGTCAGCTGGAGTACCCGTCCCACCCAGAGAACCAGATCCTGAAGGGGGCCTCCTGGGTCTGGAGGGTCCACATTCCCACAGTAGCAGCAGCAGCTATTGTCAACAGGTCGGGGGATTGGAGGTAAATCCTGCCCTCTTTGTTGTAGAGCTGGTATGCGCCGACATCTGGATCAGCACCGGCCCGCTGGGTGGGACCGGGCCCGGGTCCCACGGGTCTTAAGACCAATAACAGGCTGCGGGCTGGGCGGCTGCAGGTGCACCGAGTCCCGCGGCCGGCCTCCAACAACAAACAGCCACCTGAGACGGGATTGGTGGATTATATTCCAGCTGATCACCTGCAGGACGACCTCGACATCTGCACGTCCTCCGAGTCTCAAAGTCCTGCAGGATCGCTGTCTCTGCAGGATGAACTGGATCACGTCAATGCTTCTAAAGATCACACAAAACCTAAAGAGATCCCACGAATGTGTTCAAGGTTATAAATGACTAAACTGAGAGAAAGAATCAGTAAATGGAGCACAGAAATGAGTCATTTGAGAGCAAAAATTGAAATCTATGCTCTCTGTAGTATTTACATGTGAGAGGTTTCTCCACAGTTACATCCACCGTCTCTCTGCACTGAACACAAAAATGAAAAGAAATGTATAAAGAAAAGAATACAGAAATAAATAAGTTTAGGGAAATAAATAAGGGTTGAAATGCAAAGGGAAACTCGTGCAGAAATAAATAAACAAATGCATAAATACATAGATTTAAAAAAAAAAAAATGCAAAAATAAATGAATAAATACAAAATAAATACAAAAAATAATTTAAAAATGTATAAAAAAAATAAATACTTAAATAAATAAAAGGAAAAATTAAACAGAAAAGTAAACAAATAAGGGAATTAATTAACATTTATTTATTTATTTAATATTTACCGTAAAGTCACCACGAAACTTAAATATATTAAATATTTTTTATTTATTTATAAAGATATATCAGCTGGTTGGTCACTAAATGGGCGTTATCAGTGGTTATCAGCCTCATAGATGTGGGTCAGCAGGGGCCTTCTACACATACTAGTAGGTTTTATCATTGACTCACATGGTTGATCCCAGAAAGAAGGAATAAAAGAAGATGACAGCGACAATATGTAGTTGTCTTTGTGTTCACAACCTTAACTTTCACTTTCACATTTGAAACGTACTTATTTAAAGACAAAACGTGTTCTTTTTCCCTAAAAATTGTTGTTGCCTAAACCTAAAGAAGCCGGGGGGTTTTGTGTGTTCAATACACAAAGTGTTAGAATGTGTTGGTTTTGAGTTTCACTTTCACTTTAACAACGTAGTAGGCCCCTACTGAACCACATCTATGAGGTTGATAACCACTGATAAAACACATTTAGTGAGTTGATAACAGTCGAATCGGGTGCAAAAATAAACTTTTTAACATATATAAGTTGCTAAATCAGACTAACTATAAATGAGCTGACAGCCTGTTTATATAAAACCTTTAAATGCCATCAGGACCCCCCCCCCCCCCCCCCATCTCTCTGTTGTTGACTCATGCTAACAACTCTTCACACCTCATCTTCATCACGGCTACGAACTGACCCTCAGGGGACGAATTAACAGCCGGACTCCTGATAATTCACAGCTCCTTCCTCTGATTAACACAGGAAGTCACTGCTTCACATGCTGTCAACCACTCACCAATCACCCCCAACAGGTCAGAAGATGAGGGGGGGGTCGGTGCTGGTTGACCTTTGTCGTCTGGAGATGCAGATGAAACAGATGAAACAGCAGCGACCTGTTGAGACGTGACTTTAACGCCACTTTAATTTACGTGGTCTTCTCCAGCTGATTGCCAACCTGGTGGTGTGGTGACCTTCTGCCTGGTGTCGGTGTTAATGTGAGGAGACGTCGGCGTTAATGTGGGGAGACGTCGGTGTTAATGTGAGGAGACGTCGGTGTTAATGGAGGATTTAAAGTTCACAAAGCAACAAGCAGCAACTCTTTAATGGTGATACTCAACAGGAAGTGATGCGTTTCTTTAACCTGATGAGATTTTACAGTTCAACTGCTGCTCATTCAAAAAGTTATTGACCGACGCACCGAGGCACCTTTTACGGTCTGTACGAGATACGTTAACTCCAACGTTAACCCATCTGCGTCGGCAAGTGTACTCATTTTAGGTAACTTATAATACTTATTGTACGTAACAAACATACTTATTTTATGTTGCAAACATAATTATTTTATGTAGCAAACATACTTATTTTACGTAACACACATACTTATTTTATGTAACAAACATACTTATTTTATGTTGCAAACATACTTATTTTATGTAGCAAACATACTTATTTTACGTAACAAACATATTTATCTTACATAACAAGCATACTTATTTACATAACAAACGTACTTATTTTACATAACCAACATACTTATTTTACGTAACAGGCGTACTTATTTTACATAACATACTTATTTTACGTATCAAATATAATTATTTCACGTAACACACCTCATAATTTTACATAACAAGCATATTTATTTTACATAAGAAGCATACTTATTTTACGTAACAAACATACTTATTTTAACCCAAATCATAATCTTTTCCTAAACCTAATCAAGTAGTTTTGTTGCGTAAATAAACCTACTTTGGAAGTTTTATTTTGAAAAGACACTATGCATGGAATGAGAGGAAACTGACACGCTGTCCCTGACACGTCCTAAACTGACGCTAGAGATGTACGTAGAGGGTCATAGTTTGAAGCATAGGGTCAATGACTAAACGTCAGTATTTGACGAGTTGGTGATAAGGTGTTATTTACTGCAGTAGAGGGTCTAAATACCGTCTGTTAGCCCACCTGAGGCCTCACCACTCTGCATGATGTCATCCAGGACTGTAGTAAAGTCGGGTGGGGGGGCCCTCTCCTCCTGATGATAATGTGTGTTTTCACTTAAAGCCGGGTCAGTAAAGTATTCAGTGACTTCCTGTTGGTCCCTCCATGTTTCCTTCCTCTCCTCAGGATTTACTCCTTCAGAGCTGCTGAATCTAAATGAAATCCAAATGGTTTGTTAGTGTCAGAGGCGCTCTGGAGGAGGTTCGGTCACCGCCACCAAACACTGCTCTTTTCATTGTGGACTCTTTGTGGCCTCCATTAGCGGTGGAAGTTGGCGGTGGCGGCGGACCGAGCCGGCTGTCATCTCTGATCGGTACAACATGAGGCGAGGAAACAGAAACAGAGAGAACGCTCGCCGCTCAGGAAACGAGATGTTGAAGATTTCACTCAAGAATTGGTCGAGTTAAACTGACAAATACACAAACCAGAGGTCGAATCACTGAACACGGCTGGAAAGGTTTACACATATTTATCAATATAAAGATGTTTTTTTCTACAAAAATTTTTTTCTTTGTTTAACAAAAGAAACCAAAGTTGTCACATGTTTAAAAGTTTAAACTCAAGCAGCCAAACAAGATCTAAAACTGGCCAAATTAAAGACAAAACAGTCTCATTTAATAGCTGTAATAGCCTAAATCCAATAGGGTATAATTATTTACATTTATAAATAAGGGTTTATTATATTCTATATTGGAAACTTACACAATATTCAGTTCATTACAACACATTAATCATGACCCATTTCTCTGATTTGTCCTTAGAGGAGTCAGATCTGCATGAAAACACAGTCTGGACATTTATTCCAAGAAATAAACATTTAACCTCATTACTGATTTAAAAATAAAAGATGAATTATTCACACGTTAAAAACAGATTTCTTCATTCTGTGGTTGATTGAACATCAGATGAGCCCTCAGGGCAGATGGCTCATCTTGTTCAGCTTTAACATGAGAGCGGAAAAAGTAAAATTTAAACTATTTAATCATTTAAAGCCACTGAGTTTGTCAAACTACAACTCACGCTATTATATTATTATAAATACATTGTTTTTAGCGACCAGTATACAGTAGTACACTGTATTTTTAGAAGTAAGGTCCACAAACAGGTGGTTCCTCTTCTGTTAATTATATTGCACCTGTTAGGGAGCGACTAATTACACTTTACTCTTAAAGTGTGCCGTCTCCATCTTGGTTTTTGGCCATCACCATCTTGGTTTTTGGCCATTTTTTGACAATCACCATCTTGGTTTTTGGTCGTCTCCATCTTGGTTTTTCGCCATCACCATCTTGGTTTTTGGCCGTGGCTATCTTGGTTTTTGGCCATTTTTTGGCCATCGCCATCTTGGTTTTTGGCTGTCTTCATCTTGGTTTTTGGCTGTCGCCCTTGTGGTTTTTGGCCGTCTCCATCTTGGTTTTTGGCCGTCACCATCTTGGTTTTTGACCGTCACCATCTTGGTTTTTGACCGTCACAATCTTGGTTTTTGGTCGTCGCCATCATGGTTTTTGACTATTGCCATCTTGGTTTTTGACTATTGCCATCATGGTTTTTGACCGTCACATCTTGGTTTTTTTACCATCGCCATCTTGGTTTTTGGCTGTCTCCATCTTGGTTTTTGGTCGTCGCCATCTTGGTTTTTGACTATTGCCATCTTGGTTTTTGACCATCGCCATCTTGGTTTTTGACTATTGCCATCTTGGTTTTTGACTATTGCCATCTTGGTTTTTGACTATTGCCATCTTGGTTTTTGACCATCGCCATCTTGGTTTTTGACCATTGCCATCTTGGTTTTTGACTATTGCCATCTTGGTTTTTGGTCGTCTCCATCTTGTTTTTTTTGCACGGGACACTAAAAGCGGTCTTCTGGATGAAAGCCTCCTGGTGTGCAGCTCTTTTCCTCAGCAGGGTCACAAACTTCTCCGCATGAATTCTATCAGGAACAAACATCTTTGTGGCGTTTTCTGTTTTGACGAGACGGAAAACGAGCAGCAGCTGTTGTTGAGAGGGTTTCATGTTGTTACCTGACTCTCACAGAGCCCTTCAGTCCTGTTGCTAACAGCCATGAGACATGTGGAAGTGAGTGGAAAAGACGGGAATGTTGGGAAAGAGGGAAGCGTGAAACCGGTTTGATCCCTGTTTAGTTTGTCTCGGAGATAAAGGAGCCGATGCTGCCGGTCTTCTTCAGGCTCTCACACTTTCATTACACAATGAGGCTTCTGTTCCATCCTGGAAAACTCTTAACAGGAATGTTGTGTGACAAGTGTCGACGTTATTAAATATGCTGATCTATTCTTAGAGTCCTTCTTAGAGAGCAGGAATGTGATTTAATGGACACTGTGTTTTATTATGTCCCGATTTGAGCAGAGGAAAGGTATGTATATTAAGATCCTCAGGGAACCGGCAATATCCATTAAAACAGCTGATCTATCCTATTCTGCATGTTAACGTTAATAAGGATATTCTAAAGGTGCATCCCGTGGAGTTTCTTTTCTTGTGCGGGTCTCACTCTTCTTTAATTGTGCTCCTTAACAACAGGAGATGTTCATTATGCAACACAGACTCCCACAATGAAATGCAGCTGTAGCCTCGTCCACACCACACAAAGAAAATATACAAACAGATATTCAAATATTTAAATTAGAATGAAATAATAAAATAGGATGAATTAAAGTCTCACTAAAAGGAAGAAATAAGAAAGAAAAAGTCAGGACGATGTACAATTTTGTATATACATATGGAGGATGGAACCCGCCAAAATAAAAAATTAATTAAAAACTAAATGAAATTGATCAAAATGTGACATAATTTGATATTTCTGTTTTAATGTGCTTCTTTATTTATTTATCTTTGTATTAATTCCCTTATTTATTTACTCTTCTGTTTCATTTTCCCATTTATTTATGTATTTATTTTTATAAATTTTTAGATTGATTTCTTTTTGCATTTCTTTTTTTTAATATTTCTTTTTAATTGTATGTATTTATTTTTGTATTCATGCATTTAATTTGTATTTTTTTATGAATTTTTAAATGTATTCATATATTTTTGCATTTATTTTTGCATTTATTTTTTATTTATTTATTTTGGCATTTATTGTTTATTTATTGTATATTTATTTTTAAATGTATGTATTTATTTATGT
Source organism: Adelosebastes latens (assembly GCA_916700685.1). Lineage (NCBI taxonomy): Eukaryota > Metazoa > Chordata > Actinopteri > Perciformes > Sebastidae > Adelosebastes > Adelosebastes latens. Next base: position 15,674 of record CAKAKR010041361.1, read on the forward strand.
ATTCATGCATTTAATTTGTATTTTTTTATGAATTTTTAAATGTATTCATTTATTTTTGCATTTATTTTTTATTTATTTATTTTTGCATTTATTGTTTATGTATTGTATATTTATTTTTAAATGTAGGTATTTATTTATGTATTCATGCATTTAATTTGTATTTTTTTATGAATTTTTAAATTTATTCATTTATTTTTTATTTATTTATTTTTGCATTTATTGTTTATGTATTGTATATTTATTTTTAAATGTATGTATTTATTTATGTATTCATGCATTTATTTATTTCTGCATTTCTGCCCTTTGCATTTCACCCCTTATTTACAGTATTTCCCCAAACTCATTTATTTCTGTATTCTTTTCTTTTTACATTACTTGATGCATTTCTGCTTCATTATGCAAATGAGGGGTCTGTCTACGTGTGTCATCATGGGGTCAGAGTGCAGATAATAGATGGACTATATGCTAGCCAGTTAGCTGTACTCCGGTCTTCATTCCCAGCTCGATACAGCGGGTCGTCGCCAGCCTGCTGCTGCTCCCCCCCCACCGGAGCCTGCATATATACAATCATAAATAAATAAATAAATAAATAAATATCGTCCTCATCATGGTGTACAAGAATAAGTAGTTGCAGCGAAAAGAGATGTCATGATGCTGTGGGGGAGGGAGGCAACAAAAGCACCAAACAAGAAAGCTATTAGGCCAGGGCTCAGCAACCTTTACTATCAAAAGAGCCATTTTACGCAAAAAAAGAAAAAGAAAAAATCCGTCTGGAGCCGCAAAACATTTGAGCATTGTGATGAAGGTAACACAGTTTATAGTCTAAGTATATAGTATATAAGTCTAATGCAGTGAGGGCCAAAGAGACAATGTACTACGGAGTATTAGGGCCACATTGAGGGAAAAAACATCTGAGATTTCCAGAATTAAGTCATAACTTTACGAGAAAAAAGTAGTAACATTACGAGAAATAAGTCATAACTTTGCGAGAAAAAAGTCGTAATATTATGAGAATAAAGTCATAACTTTACGAGAAAAAAGTCGGAATATTAAGAGAATAAATTCATAACTTTACGAGAAAAAAGTCGTAATATTACGAGAATAAAGTCATAACTTTACGAAAAAATCTTAATATTACGAGAATAAAGTCATAACTTTACGATAAAAAAGTCGTAATATAACAAGAATAAAGTCATAACTTTATGAAAAAAGTCGTAATATTACGAGAATAAAGTCATAACCTTACGAGAAAAAAAGAAAACACGTAAAATTACTACTTTATAATATTATTATCAAAATCTCAGATTTATTTTATTTCCTCAATGTGGCCCTAATACTCCGTCGTACCATAGACCTACAACAATGATAAATAAAAATGACATTGTAAACAAAAAACAGTGTTTTAAAACTCCACAGGGAGCCACTGGAGAGGAGCTAAAGAGCCGCATGCGGCTCCGGAGCCGCAGGTTGCAGACCCCTGTAGTAGGAGGAACTAACAATGAAAATGATGTGGTTAAATACCTGGAGGACTGATGAGAGAAGTGGGAACAGGTGAGTAGGTGGGCGGGGCCGTCAGGTGATGATGGGGAAAGGAGTGAAAGTCTGAGGACATCTGGTGGACGGATGGAGAATAACAACCGTTTAGTTTGGGGAATTAAAAGGCTACGTTCCAGTTCTCATACTGTTAATACTGAACCTGTCCACTAGTCTCCACCTTTTTATAAATGGAACGCATTACAGAGGATTTAAAACTTGGATGTCTCATCTCGCTGGCTGATCAGTGACGCTGGTGTTGACCTTTGAACCCTTGATGAAAGTGGATATACAGATTAATAAAGTCAGGCGGTGCTTGCAGACCCGTTTCAGTCAGCACCATTAAAGATACTGGGCCTCCAGTTGGCTTATCTCAGAGTCAATGAAGGCTGGTTTAACTCCGCAGATCTGAGAGCAGCAGCAGCCAATGGAAAAGACAATCTGTCCAGCAGGACCAATAAAAACCTAACAGTGGTACCGTAAACAGAACCTCTCCGTCAGCTCGGGGCTGATGGATGACTGCAGGACAGAAACCATATATATATATTAGGTCATTTGGCCGGCCGGAGGAATCCCATTTAGCAGCTGATAAAAGCATTTGGGATGAATTCTGGAGCCCCGGGCGGCTTTGGAGGAGTCCCTCACCTCATCTGGGTTCAGTCACCGAACGCTCTCCACGGAGCCGCCGGAGACGGCCCGTTGGACGGCGGCGGGGGAAAGTGTGGGCAGACTGGGACACGCGCAGATGAGCAGGATCAAAGGTGCTGCTGGCCGCCGTTTACCGCTGGAAAAACCATCGAAGAAGAAAAGGCCGAGGAGGGGGGGGGGGGCGCGGTATTAATGGTCCTCTTTATTGCTTTGTACTGTTAAAATTAAGAGCTCCGATTTCATGACAGCACTTCAACTGGACACGCTCGACTTGTTCTTCCAGCGCTGGTTTCAGTTTCAGTCTGCAGTGACCCGAAGAAGAAGAGGAGGAGGAGGAGAAGGAGAAGAAGAAGAAGAAGAAGAAGGAGAAGAAGAAGAAAAGAAGAAGAAGAAGAAGAAGAAGAAGAAGAAGAAGTCCTCCAGACGTCTGCTGAGTGAAGCTGAGATGATGATGACAGGTTTCACTCAGGAACTCTCTCATTGTGTAGCAGAGTCATTACTTTCACTCAAGTACTGCACCGATGTACTAGTTTAAGGTACTTTACTGGAGTATTTCCATTTTATGCTACTTTATACTTCTACTCCAGCAGATCTCAGGGACTAATATTGTATTTTTACTACATTTATCTGACCAGTTACTTTACAGAAATACAGACACAGCAGTGCTTTGTTTTAAGTTAAATGCATCAACATGTCTGCCATCTTAGTTTAGCGTGTTAGCATGCTAACGTTAGCTAATTAGCAGTAAACTCAGAGTTCAGCTGAGGCTGATGAATGTCTTTAGTTCTGCAGGTAATTGGTCATATTTCAAAGTCGGCAGGACGTAGGTGACAAAAACGGAGCGTAGGTGACGAGGTAGGTGACGACAACGGGATGTAGATAACGACAACGGGACGTAGGTGACGAGGTAGATAACGACAACGGGATGTAGATAACGACAACGGGATGAAGGTGATCAGGTAGGTGACGACAACGGGATGTAGATAACGACAACGGAATGTAGGTGACGACAACGGGATGAAGGTGATCAGGTAGGTGACGACAACGGGATGTAGATAACGACAACAGGACGTAGGTGACGACAATGGAATGTAGGTGACGAGGTAGGTGACGACAACGGGACGTAGTTGACGAGGTAGGTGACGACAACGGGATGTAGATATGAGGTAGGTGACGACAATGGGAAGTAGGCGATGAGGTCCGTGATGACAACGGGACGTAGGTGACAACAACGGGATGTAGGCGATGAGGTCGGTGACGACAACGGGACGTAGGTGACATCGACGGGACGTAGGTGAAGAGGTAGGTGACGACAACAGGATATAGGCAACGAGGTAGGTGACGACAACAGGACGTAGTTGATGAGGTAGGTGACAACGGCGGAATGTAGATAACGACAACGAGACGTAGGTGATGACAACGGGACGCAGGTGACGAGGTAGGTGACGACAATGGGATGTAGATAACGACAACGGGACGTAGGTGACGAGGTAGGTGACAACAATGGGACGTAGGTGACGAGGCAGGTGACGACAATGGGATGTAGATAACGACAATGGGACGTAGGTGACGAGGAAGGGGACGACAACGGGATGTAGATAACGACAACGGGACGTAGGTGATGAGGTATGTGACGACAACGGGATATAGATAACAACAATGGGACGTAGGTGACAACAATGGCACATAGGTGACGGATTAGGTGACGACAACGGGATGTAGGTGAAGAGGTAGGTGACGACAACGGGATGTAGGTGATGAGGTAGGTGACGACAACGGGATGTAGATAACGACAACGGGACGTAGGTGACGAGGTAGGTGACAACAACGGGATGAAGGTGACGAGGTAGACAACAACAATGGGATGTAGGTGATGCGGTACGTGACAACAACGGGATGTAGGTGACGAAGTAGGTGACGACAACGGGATGTAGGTGACGAGGTAGATAACGACGACAGGATGTAGGTGACGACAACGGGATGTAGGTGATGAGGTAGGTGACGACAGCGGGACGTAGGTGACGAGGTATATAACGACAACGGGACGTAGGTGACGAGGTAGATAACGACAACGGGACGTAGGTGACGACAACGGAACACTTACATTGTTTTAAGATGTATGATTATTTATGGATCTAATTTTAGTTTGAGAGACTTATTTACGTGAACAATTTAAAATGTAAACTTGGAGAAAAGGGGACAAATATTTCTGCAAGGAACAAAATAAATCCCATTGAAATGCAACGATTTGCACAAGTGTGTCTGGTGTAAAGTAAATACTGTTGTTTTGCTACAAAAAAAGTGTCTTTTTAACTACATGTGTTTGAGTTCAAAATCATACGTGTGCACCAATTATATTCCTCTAAACAACACAAATCACATATGGAACGTTATTAGTACTTATTTTTTTTATTATCCCACTTATTTCAAGTTATTATGAGTATTGTTTATTTTTTATTATCTGTAGAGAAGGTTGTATCAAAACAACACTGATTTTAATAAATATATAATAATATAAATATTTCACTGGATTAAAATACATATGACTTTTATTCAACTTTATTTTACTGTAGTCGTACTGTGAGACAGCAGGAGTGATGTTTGTGTCGGTCGTGCCCTCTTCTCTGTCTGACGGTCAACTTTTTCACCCCAACACCTGTCAGTCAACCTGATGGGCTGTTAACACCCCAGACAGGCGTTAAAGAACCAGAATAAACCTGCTGATGGAGGCTGCTATAACACGTCAATCAAACAGGTGGATTTGCCCACTTCTGATGGAGCTGGACTAGCAGTTTCCCTCTGCTTCCAGTCTTTGTGCTAAGCTAGGCTAACTGATATCTGATAACTGATATCCTTCCTCTCATGTGACTCTGGGAAACACAGCTCTTCTGAACATTTTATGTATTTGTAGCTGAAGATGAGCGATCTCTGCTCTTCATCGGTCACGGCTCATGTAAGCCGATCCACCGCTGGACGTCCTCTGCAGCTTCCCAGGTGACTGATCAATTGTCTGTTCCTTAATCCCTAAAAGCTCATTTCCTAGAAGCCGGTCTGAGCCCCAGCAGACAGCCAGGAGCCGTCCTCCTCCCTCCAGGAACAGGACTACGAGGAGGACTTGGACAGGTATCCTGGTGGATCAGGAGACAGCAGCGTCTCTACTGTCACTGAAGCCAGTAAGTGAGTGTGAGGTGACACGTCCCAGACACTGTTGACGAACTGTCGCACCTCTTTAATGTTGACCCGGGGTGAGACACGCTCGTCTGAACCCGCCCACGCCGCTGGTTTTCACATCAGCCTCCTCATCGTCTTCGTCCTCAGAGACACTCTGCTCTGTAGCGGACAGTTGAGAGTCAGATCAGCCTCCTCATCGTCTTTGTCCTCAGAGACACTCTGCTCTGTGCTCTGTAGCGGACAGTTCAGAGACAGATCAGCCTCCTCATCGTCTTCGTCCTCAGAGACACTCTTTTCTGTAGCGGACAGTCTAGAGTCAGATCAGCCTCCTCATCGTCTTCGTCCTCAGAGACACTCTGCTCTGTAACGGACAGTTCAGAGACAGATCAGCCTCCTCATCGTCTTCGTCCTCAGAGACACTCTGCTCTGTAACGGACAGTTCAGAGACAGATCAGCCTCCTCATCGTCTTCGTCCTCAGAGACACTCTGCTCTGTAGCGGACAGTCTAGAGTCAGATCAGCCTCCTCATCTTCTTCGTCCTCAGAGACACTCTGCTCTGTAACGGACAGTTCAGAGTCAGATCAGCCTCCTCATCGTCTCCGTCCTCAGAGACACTCTGCTCTGTAACGGACAGTTCAGAGTCAGATGAAGAGTCTCATCATGTCAACCTACAGCCGGCTCTCAGGGGAAACTCATGAGTATTTTATTTATTTAATATATTCACAATGAATCAGGGACCAAAACTCATTGATCCTCAGGAGGAAAATCACATTAGAAAACAGATAAAGAAAGAATACAAAATATATATAAATAAATAAATCAGAGATTTAAAAAAGTACAATACCTTACGAAAAAACAGTTTTAAACTGAGTTTAGTTCATTAAAGAAATGTTTAAATTTATTAAAAATAGACTAACTCACTTAGTAGGCTGAATCACTTTATTCAAATTGAGGATTTTGTTCGAGGATTGGCCCAAAACCAAAATGGCGACGGACAAAAACCAAGATGGCAACAGCCCAAAACCAAGAAGGAGACAGCCAAAAACCAAGCTGGCACAGCCCAAAAAACCAAGATGGAGACGGCCAAAATACAAGATTGAGACGGAAAAAAAACAAGATGGAGAAGGACAAAAACCAAGATGGCAACAGCCCAAAACCAAGATGGCAACAGCCAAAAAAAACAAGATGGAGGCGGACAAAAACCAAGATGGAGACGGCCAAAAACCAAGATGGCGTCGACCAAATACCAAGATGGCGACAGCCCAAAACCAAGATGAAGAAGGCGAAAAACCAAGATGGCGACGACCAAAAACCAAGATGGCGACGACCAAATACCAAGATGGCGACAGCCCAAAACCAAGATGAAGAAGGCGAAAAACCAAGATTGCGATGACCAAAAACCAAGATGGCGACAGCCTAAAACCAAGATGAAGAAGGCGAAAAACCAAGATGGCGACGACCAAAAACCAAGATGGCTACAGCCCAAAACCAAGATGGAGATGACCAAAAACCAAGATGGGGGCGGCCAAAAACCAAGATGGCTACAGCCCAAAACCAAGATGGAGACGGCCAAAACCCAAATGGAGACGGACAAAAGCCAAGATGGCGACGGCCCAAAACCAAGATTTAGACAACCAAAAACCAAGATGAAGACGGACAAAAACCAAGATGGCGACGGCCCAAATCCAAGATGGAGACAAACAAAAACCAAGATGGAAACGGCCAAGAACCAAGATGGAGATGGACAAAAACCAAGACGGAGACAGACAAAAACCAAGACGGAGACGGACAAAATGCCAAACACGGTAGTCCACAAACCAATGGGTGATGTCACGACGACTATGTACACCTCTTAGATACATTCTATGGTCAATCCCCACAGCCCTCCATGTTAAAAAACCCAACTTTACAGCAGAAATAAACGTGTTGACAGCCTGGAACAAAAAACAGTTTTGGTCTCGAGAGCTAATTTCATCGTTCATGACAACTGTACAGAGGTTTTTATATAACTCACCTCTTTAGCTTTGATTAAGGCTTAAAGTTCGGCATAACCAACACAGTCTCACAGCAGTTCATGAAATAGTCATGAAATTTAATCTATTTGATTTGTGTACATAGACACAAATTTAATTTTTTTTGGTGACGTTCAGCACGACTTTCAACAACGTATTTTTCGTGTTTTCCTACGAATGTCCAGCAACACGTGACGCACGTTTTTTACGCTTGAGTCTTTTCAAAATAAAACTACTTAGTTAGGTTTAAGAAAAGATTGTGGTTTGGGTTGAAATAACTACTGAAGTGGTGTATCTTAAGTATGGAAGTTATGTCAATGTTTAATATATCCGGCCAGTACTTCTTTTGTAATCCTGCTGACAAACAGACAAACAAATGAAAACGTGATGTCCTTGGTGGAGCTAAATATAGAAAGTATACTATATACTATAGAGTTAAAGACAACGTTAGGAGGTAAAGTGACAGTGGTGAGATTAATAGTCTAATATCAGAGGTATTCACAGTCTGAGACTGTGGGCCTCCCCTCAGACAAAGCGTGGAAAAAGGCCTCCCCACCCCCCCGTTGAGTCCTCGTTCCAGCGCTGGTCCTGGGTCAGTCTGGAGGTGATGTCATGTCAAGCTAAATTTAGCTGCCTGTTGATGAATGAGCTCCTTATGAGGTATTTCCCCTCTAAAAATACTCCTCCAGGTCCAGGTGGAGGTGGTGATGAGCCGTGACACTCAGGAAGAAAGATGCTTTTGTGTCTTCAAAAGAGAAAAGGTGTTCAGGTCCAGGTCCTCGTCTTCAGTTCTTCACGTGTGATGAAGGACTCTGACCTCTGAGGACCGGTGTGTTTAAAAGCTGAAGCTCCATTAAGAAAAATAACCGTGCGAGGGACTCCATGTGGCCACGCAGACGGCGTCTGGTCCACCACGGAGACGGCGTCTGGTCCACCACGGTCCAGCAGCTCCTCCACCGTCAACAGTCCATCATCACACACCTCCGTCCTGCTGCTGCACAGATGAAACGCTCTGATGTGGTTTCCATGTTTACGACTGAGGATTGTTCCTCCATCACGCCGAGGAAAAGATTATGTGACAATAAACTGGACTCGCCACGCTCACCTGTTAGTCACGTGACGAGTTCAGCTGCTGGTTCAGAGTAGAAGAAGAAGAAACAACCACAAAGAAGACACGTTCTTCAAGATCTGGAGGTGTTTTTTTAGACCAGTCCTGACGTTGTCGGTCAAATCATAAAACACTTTTCTTTGATACTGAATTAAAGTTTTTGCATGTTGAATGTCAAAGATTTTATTTAGCTTTTGTCAGAAGTCTCGAGTAAATTCATTTGGCCGTCACCATCTTGGTTTTTGGCCGTCTTCATCTTGTTTTTTTTGGCCGTCACCATCTTGGTTTTTAGCCGTCGCCAACTTGTTTTTTTTGGCCGTCGTCATCTTGGTTTTTGGCTGTCGCCATCTTGGTTTTTGGCCGTCACCATCTTGGTTTTTGACCGTGTTCATCTTGGTTTTTGACCGTGTTCATCTTGTTTTTTGGCCGTCGCCATCTTGGTTTTGCGCTGTCGCCATCTTGGTTTTGCGCCGTCGCCATCTTGTCTTTTTTGGCTGTCACCATCTTGGTTTTTGGTCGTTGCTATATTTGTTTTTGGCCTTCGCCAACTTGGTTTTTAGCTGTCGCCATCTTGGTTTTTGGCTGTCGCCATCTTGGTTTTGGGCCGTCGCCATCTTGTTATTTTTGGCTGTCACCATCCTGGTTTTTCGGCCGTCGCCATCTTGGTTTTTGGCCGTCGCCATCTTGGTTTTTGGCCGTCACCATCTTGGTTTTCTGCAGTTTTTGGCACCGGAGGTTGCAGCTTGGCTATGAGCGTGGCAAAGGCAACTTAGTGACACTGGCTGGTATAAGGGGTGCCCCAGAGATCAAGGGACAGCGTTCTGGGTTATTATTGAGGGCATCTTATATCAAAAATAATGACTCAGATTCATAAAGTTGGATCTCCAGTGGTGTTTATCTAAAGATTTCTGTTTTTTAAATTATTTTTATGAAATAGAAATGTTTCCCAGCTGACTGTGACCTCCTTAAAATCCCTGTTTTCTCTATGAGCGTCTGACTTGAGCTACTGTTCGTCCTAATTAGATTGTGACTGTACCAGCGTACTGATTGGCTGTCGGACCCCCAGCTGCTTCTATTCCCAGCGCCCCCCAATCAGCAGACAGGAAGTAGAACCTCCTGATTATTACGGCTCTCTCTGCTGCATGTGGTTCTGATTTTGGACATGAGGCAAAGTGTTTTCATTGGCCGCCGGCGGCGCTCGGTTTCCTGTTACAGACACTCTTTTGTGCCTCGTCCTCTCCACTTTTATTTCCTTTAACATGGAGGTAAGAGGCCGCTCGGCTTTTCTTCATCCAGCTAATTGGGAGCCACTTTACCCCCCCCACTCCTCGCTGCTCGTTATGACAGGGTTAATGGCTTTAGTAAGAGGGTACTTTTTACTGGTCCTGCTGGTTTCTGCTGGGCCTCAGAACCAATTACAGTAATCACAGCCAATATGTGGACCCAGAGAGAGGAGCCACATGTGGTGGTTCAGGTGTAAACCAATCTATGGAGACTGAATAACTCCTTGTTTAAGACATATTTACGCTGCCGTGGAGCTCATGTTCCCCCACGTAGGTAAAAACCTCCAACCAGGAGACGAACATTAATGCTCCAACAGCTTCATAAAATACGTCCTTGGCATGATGAGTTAAAATAACCAGCGTTAGAATAATCCAACCATCACACTCAACATTGATGTTGGACGAGCTGCTTTCTGAATGTTGGTACTGGATGTAAATCGTTAAATATGAGCTCAATCTTTGGTGATAATGGGCTGAGAAGTGTGTTCACCATTAACCTCTTCAGCTCTGGTTTTGTTAACATTTCCCCTGAAGTAGCCTCGTTTTAACCCACACTAGCAGAGAGGCTCTAAGGGTCGCTTTATGCTCCATCACAAGGGGTTCGTTCGACCAAGTCTGAAAATAAAAAGTGTTGTTCCAAATGTGAAAACAAGTGAAAAGCTGGCCGTCATAGATGTTCTGTCTCTCCTGAAGACATTCATTTTTGTTGACCTCAGAAGTGACAGAAATGGGTTTATATACTTGTTTCTCTCTTGTTGTTCTTAATTAAATATTTAATGTTTGTTGTGGTTGTTTCATTTGTTTAATTGTGTGTCTCTATGTTGTATTACAGAGTTTTATTATGTGTTTTATCCCTTGAATGTCTAACTAGGGACAAGCACTGTAAATTAGCTACAGCTAGAAGTCCTATATACGTTGCATTTTATTTTAATTTAACAATGTATGTATCGTCACTGTCAAATAAAGGAATAAAGAAAAGAAACATTTTAAAATAGTAAAGAATGAAATGAAAGAATGAAAAGAGAGAGTTCACCTCCGCACACCTGGCCAATGTGATAGAAATGTTAAAGAAACTAATTCTGCAAAGCCGTTTCCATTTCCCATTTAGCGCATCAAATGTGTTTACGTTTGTTTGTTTTATTTATTTTCATTATTCAGCTCGTTTGCCTGAAAAGGTGTATGAATGACACGTTAATACGCAAGGCATATAGCGTGCAATAAGTACGCCTTTCTTGATTTACGTGTGTCATTTGTACGCCGTGTATCCTGCACTGACTGCAATGTAAACACATCCATGTATAAATGCTACGGTAAGAGTTAGTGATGTAGAATAAAAAGAGAGAAAGACCACGGATGGTGGGAAGGTCCAACAAACACAGGACTTTAAATCAGGTGACCGCTGTTGACCGGTGTTTTGTTTTGTAAGTTACGCTAGTGTCGTTTGTGACGTGTTTTCTGTAGTTGTGTTACGTTGTTTCTGTACGTATTTTACTTAGTTTACGTACTAATTTCAAGCCCAACCATGATGTTTTCCCTTAACCTAAGTGGTTTTCTTGCCTAAACCTAACTGCTGACGTTTGCGTGACGTACAAATGACACGGGAAAAGGCTAAGATGTGTCCTCATGACACACGGAATGTCTGTGTAATGTTGTGGTATTTTTTCCCGTGAGACCGGGTTGCATTATTACTATTACTACGATCTTGTTTTTTATTTTGTCTTTTTTTTATATCTCATTATGTTATGGTAACAAATATCCATTGTATTTGGATAAAAAAATAAAACCTAGAGGGAGGTTTTACCATAAGCCCTTTGGGGTTTCTTACCTCTCCTGCACAATCTATGCTGTTTGTTGTTATAAACTTTTTTTTATCACTTTCTTTGTGCTAATAAACTAAACTAAACTATACTAAACTCAACTCTTTTGTTTGCATACAGCTTTTCCAATGCAATACTTGAAAATGTGCATAAAAATATGTTTATGGAGCCACGGCTGCAGTGAGAATCATTTTATCTTTTGTTACAACGATCGTGACATTGAAGAAATACTGTATGATGTTCATGTTACAGAATATCTACCAGGAATGTCTTCTTGCGTGTACGTGATTGGCCACCGCAGGATTTTGCTTCATGACGGTGCAGCAGAAATTGGCTCCAGATTCGACCTTTAGCGGACGATGCTGTGTTGTTCTGTTGGAGTCGACTGGAGGCGACTCCGCCTGTTATCTCCATTTTTTACAACGTCAAAACTACAAAGGCACACTGAAGAGTCGTTGCACCACCAACCTGTCAGCTTCACCTCCGTCCTCTCAGCTCCGAGTTCCCACGAGTGACATTCACACAGTAAAAAAAGTGCCAAATCCGGACCTGCAGCACAGATGTTTATTTAGTCTGTCAGGTTTATTTTTAGACTACAGAGGGGTCAGAGGTCAACTCACTGAGGCTCATACCCTCCACATGTGTTGGGGAGAGGAGTCTGGAAAACCAATCAGAGGTGAGGACAGACCTCCAGAACAAAACAAACATCCTGCAGACAGAAAATGAGCTCCTTTTAATGGAGAAAATATCGCTTTTATTTGTGCCACTTAATTTTATACTAACATTCAATTAGTCAGCGGTAACAAACATTATTTAGCTCTGTTTTAAGATCTGTGACTCTTCTTTGGATCACAAATGCAACTGGTGTATTTAGTTTTTGAAATATTGGAGGCTACATACGTGTGTTTATGTTTAACTTGTAACTGTAACTGATGACCTACTAACAGATCTGTGTTGCTGAAGACATTAACACAAATAAAAATGTTATTTAAAAAACGTAATAATCCAAAACTTGTGGATGTTTCATTTGTTTAATTGTGTGTCTCTATGTTTGTATTACAGTGTTTTATCCCTTAAAAGTCTAACCAGGGACAAGGACCGCAAATTAGCTACAGCTAGAAGTCTGATATACGTTACATCGGTTGCATTTTATTTTTACGTAATAATACGTATATCGTCCCTGTCAAATAAAGGAATAAAGACAAAAAAACATTTTTAAATAGCAAGAAGGAAAAAAGAGAGCTCACCTCTGCACACCTGTGATATAAATATAAGTATATAAAATATAAATAATACGACATTACAAGGACATTCCCCTCATGCTTAAAACAAAAACGCATTTTTGGCTTTTCGCGACATTTGTACACCACACAACAAAACTACGCTGACAGCCGCAATTAGGTTAGAAAAACATCATGGTTGGACTTAAATTAAGTACGTAAACAAAGTAAAATGAGTACATAAACCAAGTAAAATAAGTATGGAAAACACGTCACAAACGTCACTTACAAAACAAAATACCGGTCTCCTGGTTGAACAACCCGGTCTCACGGGAACGCGAATAAATACCACGACATTACACCAACATTCTGTGTGTCATGAGTACGCCTTTTTCGCTATTTGTTGTTGTTTAGTCATTTGTATGCCACGCAAACGTCCATAGTTAGGCTCAGGCAAGAAAACCACTTAGTTAAGTTAAGGGAAAACGTCATGGTTGGGCTTAAAATGGGTAAGAAGACTAAGTAAAACACGTATGGAAACAGCATAACACAACTACAGAAAACACGTCACATACGTCAAGAAAACAAAACAACGGTCTTCTGGTTAAAGTCCTGTGTTTGTTGGACCCGTCCACCATCAGTGGTCTTTCGCTCTTTTTATTCTACGTCACTAACTCTCACCGTGACATTTATACGTGAATGTGTTTACATTGCAGTCAGTACAGGATACATGGCATACAAAAGACACACGGAAATCTTTCAAATCAAAAATTTGACTTAAAAAACTTAATAATCTAAAACAGCTACTGAAAATCAGATTATAAAAATATCACTGTTGCAGAAACGTGCTTGAGATAAAATCTTTAAAAAAATATATAGGACTCTGGGTGAAGTGCTGTGTATTCATGCTCAGAAAAGCCTGTGTTTACGTACTGAAGAGTATCTAGAAACAACCTGCAGAGAGTTATGGACTCATGAGGTCTACCCTGACTGTTATATATCTTTGTTTTCCACCAACGTAGCAGCAGCAGATCTCCGCAGAGGAAACTTTGCGTTGTGGGAAAGCCCCCGACCCTCTGACACATGTCCCCCTCCTCTGTAATTGCGCCAATTACTTTTCCATAACAGCCCTGAAACACTTATGTATGTGGTTAGAATAACAATTTCCACATGAAACACTTGTTCATTCATAAGGTCCAGCAGCGGAGCGGCGAGGGGGGATCCTCCGCAGACGTCACGGGGCTCAACGCCGTGCCGTGGAGGCGAGCTGCACTTACATCACATGTTAAGAGCTGCTGCACCGTGACGCTGTTTGTTTCCTCAAGTCTGATCTGTGATCAGTGAGTGGCTGAACCATTGAAGCAGATCTGAGTTTTTACTGGATACAAATACATAAATATCTGTTAAACATATTCCATTTCCAGTTCCCATCTGGAATTCTAACATTTTATAATAAGAAGTTTAAAGGGCACTTCCTCTTCCTGTTTCCCTCACATGTCACTAAAATAAAAATGAACTCCTGTTGTCGTCGCTCAGCATCAAACTGTGAAACACCCCAACATGAATCTTTAAACATCTGCATGTTTCCATGTTTCTGCTCTTCAGTTTATATTTAGATCTTTGTGGTTTTAAATCACTAAATAAATGAACCAGTTTGGTCCAAACGGGTCACAGAGTCCAGCCCTGACGTCTGCTTCCTGTCGGACTCGCACTCCGTTACCACCTGTCCACATTCAGTTTAAATAACTTTATTAACACCCCTCTGTGAGGATGACATCATGGTAAACACTCTGATTTGATTGGTCGGTTTATATTGGTCTTATCACTGTGTGATGACAGCTGAGATCACACACCCTTCTGAAAACACTGAGAGAGGCACGTACAGCCGCTGACAGAGAGGAGGTCAAAGGTCACGCTGGTGAGGTCATCTCTGTCGGCCTATTTTATGAACATTATCAATCAGCTTTGTGATTGATTCATAGTAAGATACCGATCATAAGAAAACAGGAAGTCAACAAAATCTAAGGTTTAGTTTTGATTCTCATCACATTTCAGGAAATTGTCCAAAACTATTTAAACTAATTTTAACTGTTGTCATTTGATAAGACCATAAGATCTTTTATTTATGTAAAATTATTTATACCAGCCAATAAAAATACTCATTTAAAAGTAAAAGTTGTGCATATATTAATGTGTAACTGGTTATATTCAGTTGCATTTACTGTACAGATTATGTGTATTGGGTATGGGGGTTTTGGCAGAAAAACGACCTATTTATACGGAAGCCAAGAACGACCATGCTTGCAATTATTTTTTGATGATGTTATCTCGGGTTAATTATATCGTTCTCTTGAGAAAACAAGCTTTGTTATCTCGAGATAATCAACCCGTTATCATGAGAAAACAAGAGGTTGTTTCCTCTTATTGCTTATAATGTTTATAAGGGATCAGGAATGCCATGATTGTTTACATTTTGTTTGTTTTATTTCAAACGTGTAAAAAAAAAAAGATAAAAACAAAACTAAAAAACAGTAAAATGAAATGAATGATTATATGCCTCCTTTGCATAATAAGGCATGAAATGTGTAAAGAAAAGATTACAGAAATAAATAAATATATATATGCATAAATACGTAAATAAATACATACATTTAAAAATAAATATAAAGTAAAAATGAAATGCAAAAATAAATAAATTAATAAATTAAAAATAAATTAAAAAAATAAATACAGAAATAAATAAAAGGGAAAATTAAACAGAACAGTAAATAAATAAGGGAATTAATACAAAGATAAACAAATAAAGAAGCAAATTAAAACAGAAATTTATGTCACATTTTATCAAATAATCAATGGCTACATATCTTTTTAATATTATTTTGCTGCTAAGTTACCTTTGTAAGATACGTTTGTGACGTGTTTTCCCTGCTTATGTTACGTTGTTTACACACTTATTTTACTCAGTTTACGTACTTATTTTAAGCCCAACCATAATGTTTTTCCTAAACTTAACTAAGTGGTTTTGTTGCCCAAACATATAACAAAAGTTGTTTTCTCGTTATAGCTAAAGTATCTTGTTATCTCGAGAAATCTGCCTTTTGTTTTCTCGAAAATCGCTTTAAATGAACCCGTTACTAACGACAAAACAAGCTTTGTTATCTTGAGATAAAGAAATGATTAACTTGTGATCTCGACATTAAAAAAATAATTGTGGCCAATCTCGGCTTCCGTATATTTTATAAATGTATAATTGAATAAGGCTTGTTTTATCCACAATGGAAACTAGAACAAACTGTTGACAAAGATCAGTCATCGTGGTGAAATCAGAGGAAATAATTAGTCTTTAAATAAATGTAGTTTGTCCTCAGATAAGCGTCTGAAGATAGATGGAGGTTTTACTAGAAACCAAACACTGATTTTCTGGTAACAGTCGGTGGTTCATTAGTTCATTAGTGAGCAGCGCTGAGAGACTCTTCCACCCTAAACAACCGAAGGACTCCAAATATATCCTGGTTCTACTCCTAATGAGCTCATCCCACAATAATCTTTCTATTATTAACTATGCTGATACAGTAGCCTATCTCTCTCTGCATCGCCTCCTCCTTCAGTCCAGTCTATAACATCTCAGAGATGTTAATAAACTATCTCAGTGTATTCTTTAGGATCTCAGAGACCTTAATAAACCTCTTAAGTCTGAACAGGCGGACTGAGAGTGAAGACAGAGCACTAATTGTCCGAAGAAAAAGAAACTGTGTTCTTTGGCGTTTCTCCTCGAGTGTTCGCAGAAATCATCTCGGTGTAATGAATCTTTCTGTTTCCCCATCCAACCCTCTCCTCCACCGGTCGTAACTCTCCTCCACGCGCTCTCTGATCTGTGAATTATTCATCTCAACACTCGTATTTTATTTTGAAATCCCTGCTCTACCTGGGAGCAGGAAGACGACGGTGGATTTTCTGCTGCGGTGAACGCACAATGAAGGTTTTAAAATATTAAATGTTTATGAGCATTCAGGCTGAAAACTGAGTCAAACAGACTTTAGTAAAATGTATTTGTTTAATCCCCGATGTGTGACACTCGGGCTGCAACCAACAATAATTTTCAGCATTAATTAACCTGCAGATTATTTTTGTTAGGTCTAATCATCAGGTTTAATCCAGTGGGCTACATCAAGGTCTGAGAAGTGAAGCCAATGCGTTCGGTTATACTTAGCTCCACCCTATCGTGTCACTTCTGGTTGCAAATAACCAAGATGATGACGGTCAAAAACCAAGATGGTGACGGTCAAAAACCAAGATGGTGACAGCTAAAAACCAAGACGGAGACAGCCAAAAACCAAGATGGAAACAGCTAAAAACCAAGATGGAGACGGCCAAAAACCAAGATGGTGATGGACAAAAACCAAGATGGAAACAGCTAAAAACCAAGATGGAGACAGCCAAAAACCAAGATGGAAACAGCTAAAAACCAAGATGGAGACGGACAAAAACCAAGATGGTGACGGACAAAAACCAAGATGGAGATGGCGACGGCCAAAAACCAAGATGGCGACGGCCAAAAACCAAGATGGAGACGGCCAAAAACCAAGATGGAGACGGTCAAAAGCCAAGATGGAGACGGACAAAAACCAAGATGGAGACGGACAAAAACCAAGATGGAGACGGTCAAAAGCCAAGATGCTGAGGATGCTTTGTGTTACGTTAAGTTCATAAATTATGTTGGTGACGTTTTGGACGTGTTTTCCATACTGATATTACATTGTTTACGTACTTATTTTAAGCTCAACCATGACGTTTTTCCTAAATGTGGTTTCGTTGACTAAACATAACCGTGACCGTTTCACGTAACGACGTGGCGTTAAATGACACCCGAAAAAACTAAAACAAGTTATCAAGACGCGGAACTGTCCTTAAAATGTGCTATTTATACACCTTCCCATGTGATCAGGTTGGTTTGCTTGTTGGAAAATCTTTTAGGAGAAGGAAAAAGATATTTCTACATTTCGTGTGTCATTTTTCAAACACTTGCTGCCATCTGGAATCAAACATCTTGTAAAGACATAGTTTGTATTAAAATACAAGTTTAACATGAATGTAGATTAGATTAAGTGTCAACTGTGAGTTGGTTAGATTGAATCTCTCAGCAGGATCAGCTGGTTTAAACTGGTTTAATCCAAGTCTTGATCTCTTATCTCCATCCTGTGTTTTCCTGTAATGAACCTCGTTGGCGTTGGCTCGTCCAGCCGTCCTCCAGGCTCCAGGACGCTCGTCTGTGTGATCCACCCCGGATCGGGTTACCCTCTCTGGGCGTGGAGCTCGGCGCTGAAAGCTCCTCTTCCTTGTTGTGATTGTGAGCGGGGAGAGGCTCGCCGAGTCTGGCTCCAGGATGCTGAGACGCCGCCGACTTCTGACAACACGCCGTCATGATGATACACCACGAGTACGAGTGAAAATAAAATCCTGATTTCTGACGATCAAACTACTGAATCACATTCAGATGAGTCCAGATTCAACGTGGAGAAGACGCATGTCGGATTCATTCTAGATCTTGTATATAAAGCTGATATTTAGTCCTGAGGGTGGCGCTGAAGGACGGCTCGTGCAGAGTCCAAAACAGAAATGGTTCATCCTCTGAGGAGCGTGAAGGTGCTCTGTAAACCTCAGTCTGCTTATTATGTTTAGAGATTCCTTAAATTGGATGAACTTGCTGGAGAACTTCGGTCCTCATGGTGGCGCCAGAGGAGAGTTGAGAGATCATCATTAGGATTCATCCTCTGGAGATCATGAATATTCATGAGAACTTAACCCTGGTTCTACTGTCACTGCATGAATTTAAAGTGTGTGTTTCCAGCAAGTGTTGGGAAGTTCTACAGCATGTTTTAAAACTAGTAGAAAGCCTAAAAATTGCGTAACGTAACTACGAAACTGCATCGTCAATTACGTTTCTAGGTATTTTGTCACAGATTACGTTTGTTTTTGAGGTATCACAAATACGTTTGTATTGATAGTCCGCGGAAGTCCGTGGACGGTGGAGGTCGGAGTGGACGGGTCAAACAAAACGCTGTTCATGTCTTGTGTGAAACCAAAAGTCAACGTTCATTTATTTTAATTTTACATCTGTTACTTAAATAACTTAACAGACGTAGTCATTTTAAGACGGACCACGATGTTTTAGTAAACCTAACCAAGTAGATTTGTTGCTTTTTTGTTTTGTTTCTATTTATGTTAACCACGTGTTAAAAACGGTTTAAAACCGTGAACGTAATCTGGGAGAAAATACATTTAGCTACGTTTAGCGACAGTCATTTGAGAAACAGGATCTGTCAGTAAAAGTGATGGAGATCTGAACATTTAGGAACCTGTTGGTTCTAGCGTCTGTCTCAAAGCAAGATAGAGAATATACCGAGGACCCCTCATCTACGGCCATTTGAATAATTTGACGTTTTTTACCCTTCTATAGTTACAGTATGTGAAAGAACAACACAAGAGAAAAAAACATATTAAACTTATTTACACATTCTAAAAGTTATAGATTTGTTAGAGTAGAACGTACTTTACGATACTGTAGATTAAAAAATATTAAATATTATATGTTGAACTATGAATCGTTTTGTAAGAATAAGTTATATGATGATGATTTAAATGAATGAGTCTGAAAACGTTAGCTGCTGTACTGTGACGTATTTCACACTGAAACAGAATATTTGATTGTGTACAGTGGTGGAGGAAGTATTCAGATCATTTATTAATACCACAGTCTAAAAATACTTGAGAAAATACACTGGAAGTATTTGGATCCTCTCAAACTTTTTCTAAAAAAATACTCATGTTTGATTTTATGGTCAAAACTGAAGATTTGAGTCATAGACAAGATAAAACCCTGCATGATCTTATAAAGATAGAACGATGAACAGACATGTACTGTGACGTATTTCAACACAATATTTGGTCTCCAGTGGTGGAGGAAGTATTCAGATCCTTTACTGCAGTAAACATACTAATACCACACTGTGGAAATACTTGAGTAAATGTACTTGTTTGCATTCCACCGCTGGTATCATGAAGTTATTGAGATGTGGTTTTAAATGTTTGGATCTTCTCAAACTCAGTTTCTAAAAATGAAACATGTTTGATTTGATTTGATGGATTTTATGGGGCAAACTGATTCAAGATCTACAATAACACATGACAAGATAAGTTGATAAAACCCTCCATGATGTTAAACAGATAGAAAGAGGAACAGACGGTTTAACAGTCTGCAGGTTTTCTCTGCAGTTATCAGTCAACAGGTGAAGTGACTCTGATTAACACCTTCAATCAGTGGAAACAGCTGCTTCACATTCAGGTTACATCCATTTACACTGAAAACACTTTAATAAATTAGATGAAGAATCAAACTTTAACATGTTTCATTATTTTGACTTCTGATGAAACTTGAAATAAATGGCTGCAGGTTTTAACCTCTGTGTGTTTTATGATTTTATTTTATTTCTAAGAATGTTAATAAAGTGATTTGTTTTTATTTTACTGGCATTTTCTTTTTCATTTTCACTTTGACATTGTCTGCTTCATTGATCTTTGTATTTTATTATAAATCTGTTTCTTTCCTTTCCTGTTTTGTTACTTTCCTGTTTAAATAAAGATATATATTTGAGTTATAACTTAAACAAAAGCTGATTCTTTCCTCTGCTGCAGGTAAATGTGTTGTTTTATTCAGTAAAATCATCTGTTTTCATGTTTAATAGGAATTAAAAATCTGCAGGTATTTTGTTCCAGAACTGTGCAGCAGAACGAGCTTCAACATGGAGCTTAAATTTCTGGATGAATAACGTTTTGATTGATAAAGTGTGTTCTTAAAATGGACTTTATTTCTGGTGATAGCAGCTGATGTGACGATCCAGCCTTCGGGCAGGTCGGAGGTGTTTTCCATCCTGGTTTCGTGTGCTGTCTGCGGCCGTGAGAAAACTCAGACTTGTGCGTGATTATTTCCACTTTTACCTTCCTCACATTATTTTCTCCGTGTAGTCAGACGCAGTCAGAACACATCCCACTTCCTGTCGCTGGATGTGTTTAACAGGATGAATGGTGTGTTTCCGTCCTCCATCATTCACCCAGAGGGAATGTTATAACCTGGTTAATGATGACAGGGGGATCTGAGATCAGTCAGCAGGTCCAGGATGGATGAGTTTGTTCTGGTTTCAGACCAACACGTCAGACCGACTCTGGCCTCTTATTAAATATCATGTGGTTTAACTGCCAGTGGGACCTCAGTTACAGTAATATCCTCTGTGTGCTTTCCTTTGCATGTGTATTATTTTCATTTATTTGTTTGATTACACAGTTTTGTAAAGATCTGACAACAGGGATTTTCCCTTCTATTGATTAGCCAAAAATAAACAACGGTAAAACGAAAAGGTTTTAGTTATTTCTGGTGATTGCGTCTGGTGCCCCCGAAAGGCTGCAACATCCACAACGTGATCTCACAGGAATACGTAAAATGACCACGACGTCTTAACATCAACACCACGAGGTGGTCCAGCCTAGTCGCACAACTAGTCCCACAAATAGTCACGAAATTTAAATTATTGATTTGTGTACATAGACATGAATTTCACATTATTTCATGATGTCAGCACGAAATCAATTGATATGTAATCCACGTAATCATGAACCAGGAAGTATAAAGAGCGGTGATCGCCGTGTAGGGAGGAGGTTGGGGTGGATGGGTGGGTCTAAAAACACCAGACTTTCACCAGGAGACCGATGTTGGTGCCCCGTGTGAGGCCAGAAGTCATCATTGATTTATTTGTCACGTAAGTTCTGTACATAAGTTACAGCACTTCTGGAGTTATTTTAACCCAAACCGCCATCTTTTCCTAAACCTAACTAAGTAGTTTTATTCTGAAAAGACTGATTCATAAGTACTGGGACGTCTGAACTGGGAGCTGTCACCAGTCCTCCAGGAACCTGGATTACACCCAGAGCCTCTCAGAGTTTGAGTCTCAGCTGGAGTCTGACGTATGAAATGATATTTATAGTCTGTGGTCTGATGAGCTCAGATGAGTCTGTGATGAAGACGAGGATAAAGTGACTGCTGATGACTCAGGATTTGGCTCTTTGACTCTTAATAAACTCTCTGAGGAGCTGAAATCTGAATCTTCTTTTTAATATTCTTCTCCTGGGGTTGTGTTGGATCAGGACTTGCTGGTGGTCCCGGTGGTGGTGTTTGGTTTCCGGCCTCCAGCTGGAGGTCTTCCTGTCCGACACCAGGGGGTCCAATCAGGAGCCAGACCCAGAAACTGAGAGCTTTCACGCTGCAGGACTGACGGGGAAGTTAGTTTGACTTCTACTGGAGGGGAAGGAGTAAAGATGTCCCTAAAATCGTCCCATAAACACTAAAGTCCCTCTCAGACGTGGTGTTACGTAACGGTGGAGTCGACCGTCCGTCAGAGTGGCGCTGACGTCGTCTCAGCTGTCAGCTCGCTGTTGGAAATGATCTTCTTCTTCTCTCAGTCTGTTTGTGTCAGTTGCTTAGAGAGTTCGATTGAACGTCATGAGAGACGATCTGCTCAACATCTCTACGAACTCATCAACAATCTGCTAAAAGTATCAGCAGTTTGATTACTCAGAAATAGTTCTTTCTTTGGTCTCTTGAGGGCAGAAAAACTCCACAATGACGTCGGCACTTTCTAACTTTCTCGCTAGATTTGGAAACTTTTAAAACCTCTCTCACGATTTTTTGTGTTAGGTATATTCTCCCAACACAGTCTCACAGCAGTTCGTGAAATAGTCACAAAATTTAATTCATTTGACTCGTGTACATGGACACGAACTTTCCTTTTTTTCGTGACACTCAGCACGACTTTCAACAACGTATTTTTCATGCGTTTTACCACCTAAAATAAAACTACTTAGTTAGGTTTAGGAAAAGATCCACTTCCTTAGGTTTAGCCAACAAAACTAGTTAGTTGGGTTTAGGAAAAGATCGTGGTTTGGGTTAAAATAACTCCAGAAGTGCTGTAACTCAAGTACAGAAGTTACGTGACAAACAAATTGATGTTTGGCCTGCAGAGCCTCCATGAACGAACAAGTGTCTTCTAAATTGCTTTTTCAGTTTAAACTTTGTCATCACATCCTGTCTGTCGTCTTAAAGCAGGTCGAACAGGTGACTGATGTGTTTTATTTGCAGGATTTCCTTTGGTATATCATCTCTCAGTGATTACCTGGTGGCCTATCTGTGACTACATTCAGCTTCTGGTTCTGGTTTATCCTCAGTGATTACCTGGTGGCCTATCTGTGACTACATTCAGCTTCTGGTTCTGGTTTATCCTCAGTGATTACCTGGTGGTATCTGTGACTACATTCAGCTTCTTGTTCTGGTTTATTTTCTCTAAACTCAGCAGCTCTGTCTTTCTTCTCTTTGTGGAAAATGTCCTCCACAAATTAGCTATCCAAACATCGTTCCCAAAACGGACAAATTGAATAATTCGGCCCCAATTAGCAGAACAAACACACACTTCCACGCACGTTAATGGGATTAACGAGCTGCACTTAACCGTCTGTTGACGTTTCCGTCTTTAAACCAACATCCTGTCCTGTAGCGAGGCGGCGTTGATTACCTGCTAACGGCTCAGACACGCTAACTGAGCTAACGGAGCTAACGGAGAGAGGGACGCGTCCAGCTGATGTCCGTCCAACAACAACCGGACAGCGTTTGAAGTGAGAGCGAGCGTCCGGCAGACCTGAACAACAACACACACGCTTCCAGGCCACCAAAGAAGAAGAAGAAGAAGAAGAGGCGGCTGGTCAGTCAGTCTGGAGCAGAGCAAACACAACCAGCTGATTCATTTACACTTTAGAGCTGAAAGGGAAATTACTTTATTTTACTTTGTTGAGTCTTAAATAAAATAAGAGAGGAAAGACGTGAAAGCGGAGGCGTCCTGGGTGATCTGATCACTAGTGGACAGCTACAGGTGTGAACGCACCACATTCAGAGGTGGTCTGGACCGCATTGAAGGACCGCCTACTCAACTGACATCCTCTGCGTGAGCGGAAGTACAGCATCATATTAAAGTGTGAAAACTGGCGTTGTAACAACACGTCTGAAAATTTGGAAAACCCAGAGAGAATTGAATGCGTCAAACTTCTGGAACACGCCAAGGAATAGACCCAGTCTGTCTTGTTTTGATTTATTCTTTTTTTAGGCTACGTCCACACTGAAACATTTTTGTTTTAAAATGCATAACTTTTGCTACGTTTACGCCTAGCGTCCCCACTACTCCGGCATTTTCCAGCCCCTATCTTATTTTGACCGACCACTTGTATTTTTTGTAGTATATGTTTAATTTGATTTGGACACAGTGTATTTGGGCAGACTAATGGACTTATGGTGTACGAGATAAATTTAAGTTTGATTTATGTAAACAGAAATGACCACTAAAAGTAACATTTGTCCATTTGTACATGGTAAAGTTTATCAGCCTATTTTATCTGTAGTTTGTGATTCATCCTATAATTATTATTACTGTCAGTGTGTACTTTATTTATTATTATTTATTTTAATTTGTTTTTTTTATCTAAAATGATGACGCAGACGCCCACGCTCGCTTCTTGATTGGGTCTCATCAGTCATGACGTGTCCTTCCCTGATTGGTCACGCCCCATCACGTGAAGAAAACAAACGCCATCAGCCTCGACCACCAGTGGTTAATTTCAACATGGATAAGGAGTTATAAGCGTTGCTGACCTGTTGTGCAGTTAAATTCTGCATTTCACCATTGCTGTTCTTCCTTTATAGTATTTTCTGCAACTGAACAACCAACTGTGCTGCTTCCTGTTTACACCGGCACGCGCATGCCCAGTGTACGTAAATGGTCATGTGATAAGCGTTTTCAGCCGTGATAGTACGGCCGGAGCTAAATTCTGAAACGGCCCTAAAACGCTCGTCTGGATGGAGATTGTTTTAAACTCATAACTTTCGCTACGTTTATGCCTAGCGTTCACACTACTCTGGCATTTTCCAGCCCCTGAAATGGAGACAGAGCCTATATTTGTTATGTAGCTTAATATCCGTAATTATAAATAAATCAACGTTGACTTTTGGTTTCATACGGGACACAAACAGCAGTCTCCTGGGTGAAAGTCCTGTGTTTGCTTTTGAAGCTATGCTGCATTCACATGGTGTCGGAATAATCTGAAAATTCACGTGAACGCCCCTCAAGTCGGAACAACAACTCTGAAAGTCAGCGAAAATTTTGGTACACGACTTGCAGTGTTAACGTCACATTACGCAGAAACATGGCAGACGAAACTTGCACGCGAAACGCCTTGTGCATTATCGTGGTATTTATACGCCATACGTATTATATACGTATTTGTTTCGTGCGAACGGGCTGAGTGGCTGCAAAAGCTGCACAATCCTTTTGTGAATTCACCCCTCAGTCTTGTTTATGTTTATTTTATTTTTTGTAATTTAGGTGAACTGACCCTTTAATATTATAGACGACAGTTATGAAATCATTTATTTGCCTTCGTGTTTCATTCAGTCTTTAACACAGTTGCAGTATCATGTTTTGGCCACCAGGTGTCACCGCTTTGATGGACTTTAACATTTTGAAACTAACTTTTTAACGGTTCAGTTCTTCAGTTTTGCTTTGTTTCCTGCCTCTCTGCACCATAAAATAATTCAGCTTTCATAGCAGGCTGTGTGTGTGTTTCCATGTGTTTCTGAAGCAGGCCTGTAGCGGGTCAGCTGATCCTCTGTAGAAGCTGTTAAGGGTTTGTTGATCTATGTGATTACATGTCGTCTTGGCTCCGGCAGGTCCGAAGATTCGTGGGAGGTTCTGAGAAACATTAATTCGAGGGAAAGTGTTTGGCTGGTGTGGACGGAGCTTTTAGCACATTCCTGTGCAGCAGAACGTAGACGTGGTCTGGGTTCAGTCCTGGTTCGGCCCGGCTCAGCTCTCCTCCTGCTGCTGCAGAAAACTGGGCAAACTTAACGCCAGTCAATCAAACGGCGAGTCTGAGTCAGCAGGTTGTGATTCGGCCCTGCTGCCGATAACTGAGCTGCTTTTACTCTTCACACTGAAGAGAGGACACATTGCTATGAATTGGGCCGATTCAGAAGATCCTGACTCTGGTTCTGACTCTGGTCCTGACTCTGGTCCTGGGGGTTGGACCTGACCACAGTCTGGTCTCAGGCTCTGCCAGGTTTACTGTTCTGTGGTCTGGGTCTGGGTCTGAAGGCTTCGAGTGGCGAAGCCTCAAACCTCAGAATCCACAGGACATAAAGCTGTTAGTGTCGGGGATTCAGGGAGCCGCTGGCAGCTGGAGGCGAGGACGGACCTGACACCAGTAAGGACCTGACACCAGGATGGACCCGACACCAGGCCGGGCTCAACGTGGCGGTGGAGGTGGTGGTGGTGTATCCGCCGTCAGACCAGCCAATGGGTTCAGAGACAAACTCAAAATGTCCTGTTCTCCCAGAGTGATGGTTAATTACTGTGTCCGTGTGTGTGTGTGTTTGTGTGTGTGTGTGTGTGTTCTCGTACATCTATCTTTGTGAGGACCAATGTGAGCTTCAGACCTTCAGAGTGAGGACATCTTTGGAAAGTGAGGACATCTTTGGCTGGTCCTCACTTTGGGACAGACCTTCAAAGGCCTGTTTGTTCAGACTTGGTTTTAAGGTTCAGGTTACCATTAGGTTTAGGTTAGGGTAAGGGTCAGGGTTGGGTTCTGGCATTTATGCACATGCCAGTGAAACAGCAAGCAGATTTGTCTACCCGACGAATGGTTGCTTAGTTACAGAAAATACAACAGAGCATTTATGCTTTGTTCGTTTACAGTTTCTTTGTGACCTTCACAATAGCTGTGCAGAACAAAATCAGCAGATAACTAAAGGAAAGTCCTCCGTTATATGTCCATCCATCACCCTCCTCAAAGCCGTAAACTGCCTTTAAACGTCCGCTCCGTACGGCTGCTGGACACGCCGCTTGCAAATCGCTCGAATAATAGCTTGCGTCCTGCACATGTAGGTGGTAGTATTATTATAAAATGCTGAATTTAACTGCACAACAGTTGCTAGCAGAGACAACAAGGTCAGCAACGCTTGCAACTCGTTATCCATGTTGAAATTAACCGCTGCTGGTCGAGGCTGATTTTCTTCTGGAAAAGGTTCACGTGATGACGAATCACATGGGCATCTGCGTCATCGTGTTCAAAGGTCTCCATTTCTGTCCGTCCCAGACTGAAACGCAACCCAAGTTTTAAAACTAAAACTGGGTCAGCAGCGTTTTCAAACGTCTCCGTTTTAGGGGCTCGAAAACGCCGGTGTAGTGCGGACGCCAGGCTTAAATGTAGCAAAATTTATGCTTTTTAAAACAAAAACGTTTTAGTGTGAATGTAGCCATAGTTGTGATGGTTAGGGTAAGGGTCTATGCTACTTATATTCTTATGTTTATGCCTATATATTTACATTTAGTCTAAATAACTTTGAGTTTACGTGTAATGTAATAAAACTGCCATTATTTCTGCGCCAATCTTTTATCAAACATCCTCAAACCGCCCTTTTCTGGGGGCGCACTTTTTAAAAACGACAAACCATCGCGACACAATTCACAACAGGTCTTAAAATCGAGCCAATTTGTGCATAAATGAACATTCCTTACCAGTTTTACCACCATTTCCACATCAACTCATATTATCTTGAACAGGTAAAAACGAATATTCAGACTCCCTCATGTGGCTCAAAGGTGATCTGCAGATATGAATGTTAATGCTAATTGATTTGGCGACGCTGATAAAATGACTTTAGGAAAGACTTCTTTAAACCACTAAAGTGTTGTTTTCTGTGTAGCTTTGTGTACTTCTAGTGTACTACTTCATGACTCAGGGAAGTCTACAGTATTTCTAACAGCCAGTTATATTTATATTTAACGGCCTCTCTGACTTGCTGGCGATCCGGCGCTCACAATGAGCCCCACTGGGAAGCACTAACTTTAACTTAGTGTGGAGTCACAGCGTCTCAACGTACTTCAATAAAAAGCAGCCGCGTGCAGACTGAGCTTCTTTGTGTGGAGCTGATTTCTGAAGCTGTAACCTGTTTCCTGTCAGAAGTGCTCTTTAAAGAGCGGCTCACTAAAGAATGGAAAAAGCTGCAGCTAAGCGAGCGCTAATAGTTGGATCCGGCTCGTAAACATGCGGCTGTATATTAGAATTTAATTAACCGTCAGAATCACCGTTTTTTCTGCTGTTTGCGTTGGAGCGAGCTGCACATAGCGAGCAGTGAAGTCAGCGGCGACTGCACGTATCCGTAATGATTTTACATGTTTATGACGGTGACTCACTGAAAAGAATGTTTTCCATCACTGAGTGAGGTCTTTTCTGCAGAACACCCACTGCTCCGTCTCCTCCAGCACTCCCAGTTCACTCCCAGTACCTCCACCATTTCACTCCCAGTACCTCCACCAGCACTCCCAGTTAACTCCCAGTACCTTCACCAGCACTCCCAGTACCTCCACCATCACACCCAGTTAACACCCAGTACCTCCACCAGCACACCCCCTCCACCAGCACTCCCAGTTAACTCCCAGTACCTCCACCAGTTAACTCCCAGTACCTCCACCAGTTCACTCCTAGTACCTCCACCAGCACGCCGCCTCACACTGTTATTATAATGAGCTTCCACTTTATAACTCTGCAGGTGTAAAAACATGTTTATGAGTCCAGCTCATAACTTTATTTATATATAAACCAGC
Organism: Adelosebastes latens; assembly: GCA_916700685.1. Classification (NCBI taxonomy): domain Eukaryota; kingdom Metazoa; phylum Chordata; class Actinopteri; order Perciformes; family Sebastidae; genus Adelosebastes; species Adelosebastes latens. Next base: position 44,218 of record CAKAKR010041361.1, read on the forward strand.
TTTAACACTAAAACCTGCCTTTAAATAATCATTATTTTAATCATTAAGGTCCATAAAACATCAGGAGATAGAGACATGATGTTTAACCAAAACCCAAAGAGATTTTATTTATTTTTCACGTTCAGACAAAAAGCAGCAAATTATCACATTTAAAAAGATGAAACCATCAAATATTTTTTTTGCTTGAAAAATGACTTTATCGATGAATCGATTATCAAGAAGTTGCAGATTTATTTCACCACTTTAAATAAAATGTATTTAAAAAAATGAAGGGATGTGATTTAGATTAGATGTTTGGTGTGTTTACAGGAGTAAATTAAGGATTCATTAACGGTATTTTAAAGGATTATTGGTTCATTGTGACTACAGATAGGCAAAACTTAAAAACTTGCAAGAAACCATCAAATATTTGGAATTTTTTTTTTTTTAAATATTTAAAATGATTAAATGATCATCAAGTTAGTTGCAGATTAAATTTTATGATGATTCATTAATCGATTATTTGACTTTAACCAGAAAATGTCACCCCTTTAATGGCTGGTGTGACCGCACCTTTTATATTTCTTAAATAATAATGTGAATTATAATTATTATTTACATTTTTTGCATTTAAAGAAATTATATAGTTACAGACATACAAATAAATACAAATAAAATACAAATAAGATCAAATCAAATAAAACTTAACCACACAGAGGAGAAAAAAAATTCTTAAATTAATAGACAAATAAAGTGACGTCTGGTGACGTCTGGTGACGTCTGGTGACCTCATCGACCTCGTTGATTTAGCTTCAGATGTTAAGTGTGTTTCCAGGAATAAATAAGGAGTTCTTTAAGGGTATTTTAAGGGACTGTTTTTTCATAGTGAATAAAGAGAAACATAAAAACTTGCAGGAGGATTAAAACACAAATGTATTGCTTTATTTAGAAATTACTTTAAAATGATTTATTGATTATTAAATTAGTTGCAGATTAATTATCTGTTGCTCCACTAATTGATTATTTGACTTTAACCACAAAAGGTCACCTCTTTAACTGCTGGTGTGACCGCACCTTTTATTATTTGATTTTATTTGATTATTTCTTAAACTATGGAAAAGATTGGAAAGACGTGTTAAATGTTTTAAAATGTTTTATGTGTGGTGGAAACCAGGTATGAATGTGTTGATATTTTTACATGTTAAAGGTTTAAATATTGTCATGAGGAAATTTTCAGGAGTTTAACTGACTTTCTTCTTCCTAAACGTAAACCAGCATCCAGCTGATGATCAGTAATCAGAGTCCAGCTGAGGCTGATGATGAACTGACTCCTCTCACCTGAGTGAACTCTGTTTTTCTTCATCAGCTGCTTCACCTTCATGTGTTGGACAACAGCGTCATCATGTGGACACGCGGAGCAACAGCAGCAGATTCACACTCTGAGAGAGTTAAATGGTGAAAAGACAGTTTTCCTGATCTCTCTACAGAGGGGTCAAAGGTCAGACTGAGCTGCACAACAGCAGGTCAAAATTAAAGTCCATAAAACCAGACAGATGATGAATCGTGACACTAACTCAGTCAGTAGAACTGTCCTCTAAAGTTTCAACATTTATAAAGACCTAATGACTGTTAAACTGGTGGCCACTAACACACCTGAAAACTACACATCATTTAATCCTAGTTTTTTTCAAACATGAGTTTAGCTTTATTAGGAATAGGGCTGTCAATCGATTACAATCGTGATTAATTGCACATTTTTTTATCCACACAAAAATGTACCTTAAAGGGGAGATTTGTAATATGCTGCTTTATGCAAATGTATGTATATATTTATTATTGTAAATCAACTAACAACACAAAACAATGACAAATATTGATCCAGAAACCCTCACAGGTACTGCATTTAGCATAAAACAATATGCTCAAATCATAACATGGCAAACTGCAGCCCAACAGGCAACAACAGCTGTCAGTGTGTCAGTGTGCTGACTTGACTATGACTTGCCCCAAACTGCATGTGATTATCATAAAGTGGGCATGTCTGTAAAGGGGAGACTCGTGGGTACCCACAGAACCCATTTACATTCAAATATCTGGAGGTCAGAGGTCAAGGGACCCTTTGAAAATGGACATGACAGTTTTTCCTCGTCAACATTTAGGCCCAATTCCAAACCCCCCCTCCACCCTCTCCCTACCCACTTCCACTCCGTTTGCTCATTCGCATGGAGAATCCGCCATATTAAAGGCCATTCCAAACCAATCACTGGGGAGTGGAAGTGGGTTATAAAACCCTCCATCAGCGAGCTGCATCGATGACGACTTAACCAGCGGCCCTCACTGACGACGTGCAACGCCGTTTAGTGTTCGTCATGGAATACGATCCAATGTCAGTTACGTGCGACTACCGATACAATCATTTACTGTAAACTCCTCAAACTGATTAAATGTATTCTACTTTATTGTCATACAGACGTCAACAACATAATGTAAATAGATTGTATTTAGGATCAAATATAGCCTTGTCTAGACTAGACAACGGTAGACATGTTCATTAGATTGTAAATTGTTGTATATTGTATGTATGTATGTGTTCAGTATATATATATATAACACACAACATATATTTATTATTTTTACCACTATCAGGAGCTATAACCCCATAATGTATATCTTCAACTGTGCAATACTGACTTAACAGTGCAATCATTTGGTGCAATAATCTCGTCTACATTGGCATTAACACTGCATTTATTTATACAGAGCATTTAAACTAATATTCTAATTTTACACTATTCTTACATTTTTATAAATGCATGCATTTATATTATTTGCATAGATCCTATTTTTCCGCAGTATTATTTGCACTGTCGTTATATATATATTTCTTATTTATATTTCCTTATGATTTCTCTATTTTTATATATTTACATTTATATTCTAGAACGGGAGCAAAACATAACTCAATTCCCCCCGGGGAGAGAGATCATCCTGAAGTGGCCGCTGTATTGATCCCCTCCACCTTAAAGAAGGAGCTTCATTGAGCTGCGAGTGTGACTACAGAGTTCACTCCACCACAGAGTGGGGGGGTGGAGGGGCTGGATTGGAATTGGGCTGTAATCACAGCAGGAAAAGCTCAGGTGTAAATAATGAAAATTTATCTGCTTCTGTTGGTGTCGCGCAACCCTGCTCACTTGATCAGAACAGAGCCATTGTTAGTACCAGCTGTGGTTTTCCTGCTGTTCAGGTTTAACTCCTGAATGTTCAAACACACGGCTGCTTGTATTTTAAAAACATAAAACATTTAAATGAGCACAAAGTGAACCTGTCCCAACATTTATTTGAGTCTGGCGTCTTAAGCTTGCTCAGAAACTAAATCAAACTCAGTTCATACAGTAAAGATCTGTTTCTGTTCTAAACTAACAGATAACTTTATTTTACTGTCAGCTTTCTGCTTTCTTTTCAGTTTTTTAGCAGTTAACAGAGAAATGCTGAAACCAAACCAACCTTTTTATTTATTGATTATATATTAAAATAAATAAAAGAAACAGACGGCTTCATTTCAACTCGATCATTTTTATTTTTCCTCGCACAAAGTGAAAAACTGCTTTTAGAAGAAGGTGTTTGGTCTCTTGGTGGTGAAGCGAGGTTTATGCTGGCGACGCAGGACCCGGTGGGGCAGCGGGAACTTGATCTTAGAGTCCTGCAGGAGGAACCACAGAAGAAACGTCAGATTCAGACAGCGGACATATTAATAAATAAAACAATAACACTTCCTGTTATTAAAATCAATCTGTCGCCAGTTTCTGAACCGCCAGGTTTCTAGATGGAAGCTGGAAACCTGGAAGAGGAAGCTGGCTTTTATTCTGGCGGGGTTTTAAACCGGAGCGACCCAATGAGGAGGCCGTCCAGAGAGAGACCCGCTGACGTCCACAGAGAGAGACCCCCATAGACCCGGTCCAGAGAGAGACCTGCTGACCCCCATAGACCCAGTCCACAGAGAGAGACCCCCATAGACCCTGCCCAGAGAGAGACCCGCTGACCCCCATAGACCCTGCCCAGAGAGAGACCCCCATAGACCCCGTCCAGAGAGAGACCCTCATAGACCCCGTCCAGAGAGTGACCCTCATAGACCCGTCCAGAGAGACCCGCTGACCCCCATAGACCCGGTCCACAGAGAGAGACCCCCACAGACCCTGTCCAGAGAGAGACCCCCATAGACCCC
>CAKAKR010041387.1:0-15980 GCA_916700685.1 Adelosebastes latens
ATTGTTCAATATCAAGTCACTCTTAAGGTCCTTCATGTTAATACCAAACACAATATTTTCTCTTGTGAGAGGAGCAAGTAGTTGGATTTTGGTTGACAGCCAGTCCTGCAAATCTTCCCAGAATGCCACAGAATATACAGTACAGTGGAAAAACAGATGATCAGTAGTTTCAATCTCAGTCTCACAAAAGTTGCAGTTATTGTGATCAACATTAAATCTCAGTCTTAGCAATTCATTGGATGGATAAATATTAGTCATTATTTTGAAATGGACTTCTTTTGTTTTGGGGCTTACAGGGTAAGTGATGTATTTAGATCTCCATTTCTTAATGTCTGAGTCTGAAAATAGTTGGATGATATTGTTTCTCTTTGATCGTATTGGGTACAGTATGTTGGTCAGGTGAATACGTAACAATTTGTTTGAGTTTTTCGCATCCAGAAAATCCTGACCATTAACTATGTTTGAGCTAATGTGCCCACTTTATGAGGAAAATCCTGGTTTTGTCAATGGAGTTCTTGTACTGGTTTGTTTAATTTGTGTAAGGTGCTAATGGAAAGTCAGCCCAGTGTTTGCCAGAGGACTGAAGCTTTGTTTGTCTGAACCTTGGTCATTTCTATCATCATACAGCAAGTTTTTGTATAGATTTATTGTCAAGAGGGGCAAAGTTAAAAGAGTTTATGCAGTCTATGCATAAATATCTATGCAAACCAACAACCTCACACACACATAGGTTACACAACACTAACTAAAACAGGTACAAATTGGCATTCACTGTATTATTATAAAACCTGTATTCTTAATTCAATTTGTGAATCCAGTTATTTATTTCTCTTTTCAAACTACATTTTCAAATAGAATTTTAAATCTGTTATTTATTTATGAATTCATGAATGTATTTTTAAATGATCTGGATTCACATTTTATTTGTAAATTTTTTTTTATAATTCTTCTTTTTATTGCCCATTAAAATGTCAAATAATGAATTACTTTGTAATTTAATCCATTTATTCATAGATTAATAAATCAATTTGTAAACAAATGTATTAATGCCTATTTTTATTGTACAATTAGTTATTAATCAATTCAATGCTTTATTACTATTTCCGTGACTTTTGTAGTCCTCCATAGATCTCTAGATCTCTAGTCTATCCACTAGATATCAGACACCAGCGCTTGCATCTCAGGTGGAAGGGACTAAGACGCAAGGAGTCGAGGAAAGGAATCGAGGAGGTACAAACTCGGAAATGGGAAAGCCTCAGATGTTTTCTGTGATATGGGTCCATGTCTCCACTGCATCAGCCTGAGAGAGAACGCAAAGAGAACCCTAAAACAAACATTGTTGTTGCCTCTAAGCAACTGTGTTATTAAGTTATTCGGCTAATTTGCTTGTACTTTCTAAAAGGCACGCTGAAAATTTGCATGCCAATGTCATGCTCATTTATTACTGAATGGCATACTATAAAGACACCCACTGTTTCCCCATCAGGACATCATACCATCATATACCCTGCTGGAGCCTCTCGTGTGATTACTAGACAAATGACGGCACCTATGAGGTCGATTCGGCAGTTGCTATGGCATGCACCTTCAACAGTCCCTTGTTTATTTAGGGTTTTTGTTTTTTACTGTGTTGAAATGACTCAGACTTAAATCACCCACATAATTTGCATAACCCTTATCTCATGCTTATCAAAATATAGAACAAAAAAACAAAGCATTAAAATGAAATGGCTTCATCCATTTTAATACCCCAGGGCATGACCACAAAGTATAATACACCACTATAACATGCATAGTGTTTGAATAAACATACAGTACACAAGCTGGATACATACCCATGTATGTTTATTCCTGGAGACATGTCTCTGAGATTGCTTCAAGGCACGTAAATGTTGCTTAATGCAGGCCTTCCCCACATTGGAAGGGCTTTTTAATGAGGAAAGAGAAAGCATAATGGCATAATAAAAGACATCATCAGATGAACCTTCATTTGATTTCCATTGCATTAGGCTCATTGACTGGCGTCAGCAGCCAGGCCACTCTGTAAACACCTCTTGCTGAGTAGTCTGCGGTCATGTGTATGTACTTTACGTGTGTACGTGTGTGTGTAGGTGTGTTTTTCTGTGTCTATTTGTGCAAGACTGACTCTGAACGTAGCCACACTATAGGCATATGGAGTGATATTTGAATAGATTAAACAAGCTCTTTGTTTTGGATGGTTGGTAACGGGTCCTGTATACATTGGGTGCCTTTTGACACATATGTCATATGTTGAACCAGCAACGGACATGTGTTGCCCGGCAGTTATCAATTCACTGATCAAACTAGCGACATCAAATGTTGTGTGACCATCCGGCACTTTGAGAAATTACTTTTTGAACAGATCTTTACACAAGAGATGGCACACGCCTTATGCTTCACTTCAAGCAATGTCAATGTTTTCACCAAGTTGTCTGTGAGGACTGTTTTATGGTTCATTCAGACCATTAATGGACACACTTCAGTCTGTGGGTCCTTCATCTATAACAGCATGGAGTCTGTGGTACATAAAGGTGGTTCATTCATGGTAGTTCTGTAGCAGAAAGTGACCTCGGCTGATGAAAAACACTGTACTAATTCATATTTAAGACTTTTAATTCAACAATACAGCTGACCATTACAAAAGGTGACCTGATGATGCAAAAGTAGTTCAAGAATTTAAATGTTTAAAGTCTCTTAAAAATGCATTGTAAGATACAGTACAGTTGATAAAGCATTGTTTTCTAAAATGCACATTGTTTAAAAGGCATGCAGCCTTAAAAAATTCCTGATTGAACTGTTATCAGGCCATTTAATAGGCGTTATCGGTCGCTTTAAGCACCTTAGATGTGGGTCAGTAGGGGCCTACTACGTTGTAAAAGTTAAAATCAACACATTCTACTGTTGTAAAACTGAATGAAACGTTACATTTTGAACACTAACAAAAGGCCTCTTTATGTTTAGGCAACAAAACCACTTCATTAAGTTTAGGGAAAAACATTTTGTTTTGGCTTAAAATCACTGTTTCAAAAGTGAAAGTGAAACTTAACGCTTGTGAATGCAAAGACAACTGCTCGTTGTTAGTTTCACATGGGATGCAAACCCTGTGTTTTGTGTCCAATCCATCGCCCCCGACCTCAGGTTTACTATACTACAGCGCCTGCCTTCTGCTTCTGCTTCGGTCATAAATATTATGATTGCTAGAGGTTGCTCTCATCTTCTTTTATTCCTTGTTTCGGTGATCTACCATGTGAATAGGTGATAAAAACTACTAGTAGGTGTAGTAGGCCTTTATTGACTCACATCTATGGTGCTTCTAGCGACCAATAACGTCTTTTTAATAGCCTGACAACAGTCTAATTGGCTGAAAAAGGGACATTTATCATGGAAAAAGAACACATATAGATGTTATTATACTGCATGTCAAAACAATTTTATTATGTTATGATCAGCCCATTTTAAACATTCACCTGTTTTGACAAATTCTGTTGTGTGCTTGTAGATCTGATCCAACTCAGAGACGGTTGATGAGGAAAAAGTAAAAAAAGCAGCAGGCCAAAAATATTCCCTGGAAATGTGACTTCAGAGAGAGAAACAGACTCGCTGTTGCTGTTGATCTTGTGTGTTTTATGGCAACAGAAATACATGTTTAATACCTGAACATCTTTGTCATGAGACTTCTGTAAGCTCTGTTGGGCGGTCAGTCTGTTGTAGGGAGAGAGCCTGAATGTTCACAAAAGCAATGCAGCTTCCTTTGTCTTTCACCTCCAAAGCATCTGTCGTTCCCCTCAGATGTGAGACCAACTCAACTCCATCCTGAGCAGCAAAGCCCAGGATGCTTGGCTGTTGCGTCGCTGGAAGGGTGCTACCCTTTGTTTGGTGTCCGTTGGGTATGTAGCTAATTGGCGCAGCATCTAACCTTGATGTCCAATGGCAAGAGTCTTCATTAGCAGTTTTTGGCGGCGTTCGGTCAGGACTGGGGTCCAGGACGTAGCTGTTCACCACCGTGCAACTTGTTGAACCCTCTTTACTGGTAGCGGAGGTAGTCCGCGTCATACTATTGCTCCCAACCCCAAACCGGTGTCCAGCCTTCTTCCTCAGGATGTTCTGGTACAGGATCCTCCGAAAGGTCTGCCTGAACTCCCGAATGCGATAAGCATAGATGAAGGGATTCACGACAGAGTTAGCGTGGGAGAGGATAATGGCAATGTTCATCACCCAGAGGTGTGGGCGACCGCAGTCCAGACACAGGTGGTTGAAACTGTTGATGATGTGCAGCGGGAGCCAACACACAGCAAACAAACCTACGAGGATGGCCAGCGATTTGGCAGCGTGCACTTCCCTCTGCAGGGTTGAACGAGATGAGCTCGACGTTGAGGCTATCTCTCGTCGAGCGGGCGCGTGTGCAGCTTTAAGCCCCATCTGTCGGAGCTGGTGCCGAGCGGCCATGAAGATATTGGTGTAGATGACCAGCATGACCACCAGGGGCACCAGCACGCAGCCGAAGAAATTGAAGTAGACCATGTAGTCTAGGATGACCACTTCTTCAAACAGGCACTCCGTCAAGCCTTCAGGGCACGTTTGGGTGCTGGCCGCGACAGTGGCGTTCCAACCTGCACAACAGAGCCAAGGGTGATTAATTGCCAGTTTTATCTTTTAAAGGGGACCTATTATGCTTTTGTGCTTTTTCCGTTTCCTCTAGTGTGTTGTATAGTTTTTTTTGCATGTAAAAGGTCTGCAAAGTTACAAAGCCCAAAGTCCACGCCACAGTGAGTTAGTTTCCCCTACAGAAACACTGCTCCTGAACTGCCTGAAACGCCTTGCTTGAAGTCCCGCCTTTTCTTCTGTAATGTGGTGATGTCACCAAATAACACATATTGCCTAGCGACTAGTTTGGCACGCCCTCAAACAATTTTTGTTTGTGTCTTTTCCATGCATTGTTTCCCCCTCATATGTCTGATGATTTTGAAAATGTTTCTAATAATTGGATGTTGAGGCTTAAAGCATGATATGTTTGGATATGTGTGTACTTTAATCAACCCTTTTTCCAAATTCAGGTGTTCTGGCTTTAAAGGGACAGTGTGTAGGATTTGACGACATCTAGTGGTGTGGTTGCAGATTGCAACCAACTGAGTACCCCTCCGCTCACTCCTCCCTTTGCAAGACTGTGGTAACGTGAGCCGCCGAGTTAAAAAACGCGGTAATGCCGTTCGCCTCGCTCAGAGGCCACCCTTACCATAATGACACTACTTTAGGAGCAACGGAAGTCAGCCGGTGTCTTGCGGTATCACAGTTTTTCACTCTGCGGCTCACGTTAACGCAGTTAAAGCGTGTCAGAGAACTACGGTGGCCTTCAGGTAACATAAAAATATGAAAGGCTCTCTCTAGAGCCAGTGTTTGGTTTGTCCATTCTATGCTACTGTAGAAACATGGTGGAGCAACATGAAGAGGACCTGCTCCCTTTGTAGATATGAAGGGCTCATTCTGAGCTAACGAAAACACAATGATTCTTAGTTTCAGGTGATTATACACTAATGAAAACATAGTTATGAATATTATATTCCATTTCTGCCAATAGATCCCTGAAATGTTACACACTGTTCCTTTAAACAACTGACAATAAAACAAATGTAAACCAAAACTCAGGTATCAAACCATCTCCTCAGAAATCTACATTATGGACAATGCAACAGATGCCTAGTTTATGTTTTTCTACAGGCTCGGCTAAGTCGGCTTTACATTTGCCAAAACAAATATCCCACCTATGTTCCAGCCCAGCATCGGTGTCAGGCCGATGCCTACAGAGAGAACCCAGCACAATGCGATGATGCCCTTTGCCCTCTGCCCTGTCACCAGGCTGTTGTACCTGAAAGGTTGAGCAGAGATACAGTGATACATTAGGTATAGTTGTTTTATCTAATCTCAGTGTGATAGCATCCTTGTGAGGCAAAGTCAATATTTGGTGATTTTGAAAATAGGAGAAAATGGTTGTGCATTTAATAAGCAAGAGTTTTTTAATTGTTGCATTACTGGCTTTTACTCTTAGAGTAATCTGACTAGTACCCCTCCAGTACTTGTGTTGGCTGATTAAAGACACACCACACATCAAGTGTTTCAAATATTTAAATTAGGGCTGTCAATCGATTAAAATATTGAATTGGGATTAATCACATGATTGTCCATAGTTGATCGCGATTAATCGCAACTTAATCACACATTTTTTTTCTCTGTTCAAAATGTACCTTAAAGGGAGAATTGTCAAGTATCTAATATTCTTATCAACATGGGAGTGGGCAAATATGCTTGCTTTATGCAAATGTGTGTATATATTTATCAATTAACAACCCAAAACAATGACAAATATTGTCCAGAAACCCTCACAGGTACTGCATTTAGCATAAAAAATATGCTCAAATCATAACATGGCAAACTGCAGCCCAACAGGCAACAACAGCTGTCAGTGTGTCAGTGTGCTGACTTGACTATGACTTTCCCCAAACTGCATGTGATTATCATAAAGTGGGTGTGTAAAGGGGTGACTCATGGGTACCCATAGAAGGTTTTCTAGTTTCATATGATGCCAGTATCTTCACTTTAGCTTTAAAACAACCTAAAGATTGCAAGTTGCGTTAATGCATTAATTAAATCAGTGGCCTTAAAACTAATTTGCGTTAACATGTTATTATTGAGTTAACTTTGACAGCCCTACTCTAAATACATTCTCATTTTGAAAAAGTCTGTTAACAACACAAAAAGGCTTTGATGCTAATATCAGAGGAGTAGACTGGGTGAAATGTTGCAATGTGTCATTGCATGACTCTGCAAACAGCTGAGTGAGTGTGCATACATCTGCAGTAAAGGGCATTTCCTTCCTATACTGTAATTTACTGGCACACTTCTTTCTCATCTAAGCTCTGACGTTGATCTGCTTTCAACATTTAAATTTCCTCTTTTCATAATTTTCGCAAGTTATGAGGTGTTTTTGAAGACCGCGCTGGCCGCATTACAGTGCACATTGCTTCATGAAGACATAAGGAATGCACAAATTTGGCTTAGAGGAAATACAAATAGGAAATCAGCATGAATAACTACAGTATTCTCGGTAACATCACCTCATCTACAGCCATTGTCCCATGTGACTGAGGTCTTTCATGGCCACGGTGGCGGCCAGCAGTCTATATTAAGCCTCCTAAAACTCTGATGAATTATTAGCTCTCCGGTCTCTTCGGTGCCAGGGGTTGTGGCACCAGCGTGAGCACACAAACACACACACGCTTGAAGCCGTTATGCAACTGCTTATGCAAATGCGTCACCTGCTGTGGTTTACTCGATGAAATATCCTCTCATTGCGGGAGTAAAGAATGCAGCTGGTTGCACATGTATGAACAATATGAGCCAATGGGGTGTCAAAATGCCCTGTGCAGAAAGAATGGACAAGGCTGTAAGCTGCGAAATAAGCGAGGCATTTTAAAGAAGTAGAATTTGAATGGTGTTGGATGAAAATGATCAAAGCCTTCATCAGATTTAATCCAACAGCACACAAACAGTAACCTAATAAAGCCTGTGGAGACATATATCTGTGTCTGCCCACAGCTGGCCAGATTAGCTGTAAATTGAATAGAATCTCTCTATAATTCAATGTGTTTTGCTGCACTGCATATGTGCTTTCTCACGTTTAATGGTTCACCCACACTCCTCTGACTTGTGTGTGAAAAGAGCACCATGTTCAAAATGTACGTCGTAAACCATGCTACAGTTCACATCCAATGGCAAAAGAAACATATTTCTGCTAAAATGTCATTTTCAAAACAAAATACGGCTCTGTCATCAAGTCCCAGGGAGTCTGAAACATGAATCTGGTTAAAGTGATAGCGTGAAAAACTGTCTCTGTTTCAGTGTTCAACACCGTTGATGTGAGCTTTTCTTGTTTCCTCTCACCTGAGTGGGTTCTTGATGGCGATGTAGCGGTCCACTGCGATGGCCAGCAGGCTGAAGATGGAGCTCTGGGTGAGAATGAGGACGAAGCAGGCGATGAACAGGCAGCCGTAGAAGTTGGCACAGAAGCCAGTGCTGATGTTGGATTGCAAGAAAACATCACAGGTGATTACAAATCTTTCTTACAAATCTGATAAAGCAATGTTCCTTAAGTTATGACCCAAAACAGTTTTAGTGTGATTTATTACACTTTCACTCAAGATTACACTACATTTAAAGCTGCAGTGGGTAGAATTGGAGCAAATATGATTAAAAAAAAGTTATTTTTATAAAACGGTCACTATATCCTGACAGTAGTGCATGAGACAGGTAAAAAAAATCATGAGCCTCTGTGTCCTCCGGTGCTCCTAATGGCATCTGCAATATTTCACAGACCGGAGGAAAACAACCAATCAGAGCTGAGCTGGAGCCTTGCCGTCTCTGAGCAGCTGTCAATCACTCGCGACCTTCGATCAAGCGGTCAAACTAGGCAGCGCTGATCAAATATGAATCAATATTCTGTTACTTTAATGCTATACTTTAATTCTGATAAGCGCTGCCTAGTTTGACCGTTTGATCGGAGTTTGCGAGTGATTGACAGCTGCCTCTCCTTAATGAACAGCCAATAGGAACGCTCTCTCTCTCTCTCAAACGACCTGTGATTGGCCAAAGTCTCCCGTCACAGGGTTAGATTTTTTAAAGCCTGAAAACAAAGCCATGAGGCGGTGCAGAAGTCTAGTTTTCTCTCAGAACACTTGAATTACAATACGCTGAAAGGTTATTATGGAATTTTTGCCCAAGTAAGCCAAAAACAATCTGCCTACTGCCACTTTAAAGCCTATAATAAAAGACGATTATCAAATATTTTAAGGAAATAACAAACTTAAAGATACCTAATAGTGATAGCAAAGGGGATTGCCAACAGCCCCACAGCAATGTCAGCCACCGCCAGTGACACCACAAAGAAGTTGGTGATGCTCTGCAGGTTGGAGTTGAGGTAGACGGCCCAGCAGACCAGGACGTTCCCGGCCACAGACAGGCAGGCGATCACCAGCTCCAGGCCAATGTAGACCAGCTGGTCATTCTTCAGCATGGTGATTTTTTCCTCGTTTGTTGCTTTCTTTGCGCTTTCATCCCACAGACTCAGCCGCTTGACTTGTTTTTTAGACACAGTACCTGCTCGCCAAACCGCATGGTACGACTTCAGGGAGGAGCTATAGTGTCACAGGAGGACAGCCGAGGCAGGAAGTTCCCACCACAGACACCTGCCTGACTTTTGCTGTCTTCTTCTCAACCGTCTTCGCCTCTTTTGTGTTCAGCTCTTAGCCACCGACGGCAGCAGAATATAGAAGGATTGAGAAGGAAGGGGTCCGGGAGTTTTGCCCCCCCGACGGCTGCCAAATTTAAGAGCTGTGGTCTGGAGGGAGGAAGAGAGGGAGAGAACACAATCTCAGTACTCTCGCCTGTACAAACAGATTGCAGGTTACCACACAGGTCAGAGAAGCCATCTATCTCTGGAAGACAGGCGGACAGTTTATTTTGCATGCTGGGCCAAAGCAGACAGGCACAACAATGCACCTTTTATTTCAGGAAAAGTTTCCCGAAAACCCTCCCACGCACACTAATCATTCCCGTCACTGACTCCCAAATCACTGATAATTACACAAATTGAACCACCTATAAATTTCAACGCCATTGTTCCAACACTGGAACACTTTGTTAAGTTATCTTTGCTGCGTTTTTTCAGGGTACTTAGCTAAAGTCCTCTATATTGTGAGCAGATTAGGGTGTATTATTACAGCCTCAGATGAGTGAAGTGTGTAGGCCAAGTTGTTCAGTTTGCTGGGGAACAGCAGCTCAGGGGAGAGAGAAAGAAAGACAGACAGGTTTCCAGATCATGGGAGAAATGAATAACCAAGGCCGCATTTATACTGTATATTGTTATTTATTTTCTCTCCAGCAGTTACAAATAGTTGAAATTATCTTTGAACTAGAGCTGCAATGATTAATCGACTAGTTGTCAACTACTAAATTAATCCCCAACTATTTTGATAATCGATTAATTGAGTATTTTTATTTTTTTTATTTTTATATAAAAGCCTCTGATTCCAGCTTCTCAAATATTAATATTTTCTGTTTTTTTTACTCCTCTATATAGTAAATTGAATATCTTTAAGTTGTAGACAAAACAAGACATTTGAGGACGTCATCTTGGGCTTTGGGAAACACTGATCCACATTTTTTACCATTTTCTGACATTTTATAGACCAAACAACTAATCGATTAATCGAGAAAATAATCAGCACTTGACAATAAAAATAACTGTTGGTTGTAGCGCTACTTTGACTACAGCAAGGAAGTAAAGTCATTGTGCAAATGTGTTTGGAAGCCTGCTATGAATTTGAATGAGAAATTTGCTTGTTAGATTAGCTAAACAATACCGGGCAATACGTGTATTTTCGAAACATGAAACAAGTAATCTTGGTTGCTTGTTTTTGTTATGCAGTTATGTATTTTTAATATGTATTCTAATTAGGGCTGCCCCCTCTTAGTCGATTAGGCCAGTGGTTCCCAAACATTTTCACATCAAGGACCCTTAAACTGACACAAATTAGACCACGGACCCCCATTTGATTGACAAGATTTTGTCTCAGGGTCCCCCCATGTGATAGGATTTTTGCTTTTAGATATTTTATTACAGAAAATGTATGAAACCCATGACCAAAACAGTGATACATTCTGTCACTGTGTTACTTATGGATGGAATGATAGTGAAAACAGATGATTCATCTTTTTGCTGGGGAACCCCTGGAACCCCCTCAAAGACCCCTGGTTCCCCCACTTTGGGAACCACCGGACTTGTCGACTAATCATCGTTTTGGTCTTAGACGACTAAGATCTCTTTCGTTGATTTGTCGTTTTTATGCTTTTTTTCATGCTGAATGACTTATTTCCAATAAATTTGTGAGCACATCTCTGGTAAACACAAGATTTAAAGTGGTGCTTTTGTGTGATTTTTGGTGGAGCAACTCAGTTTTACAGATTTGTTGATTAAATCAACCAGGGATGCACCGATACCGATACTGGATTGGATATCGGGCCGATACTGACTCAAATAGATGGATCGGATAACGGTGACAATGGGGCCCATCTATTCAATTAAATTTTATGTTTATATACTATCTACATTACATACTGGAATTTTAATTTACGTTTTGACCAATTTGTTGCTGCATTAAAAGGTTTACACACTTGAATTATATTTCCTGTTGATTTTAAAGATTTTTTACTACGTTGTTGGTGTACGATTTATTATTTTAGAACAAATAACAATAAAATTGATATCTATGTGTTACATTTTGTTTTACAAAGTTGGGAAAGCAATGTTTAAGTCAAGCCTGATGTTGCCTTACACATAAAAGAATGATCCCACTTCCGCACAGTGAGGCATACAGCTTATTAATCATACACTGGTATCTGATCGGTACTCGGTATAGGCCGATACCCAAAGCCCAAGTATTGCTATCGCTATCTGGACTGAAAAAGTTGGATCGGTGCATCCCTAAAATCAACTAATCACTTAGTCGACAAAATCGCATGAGTGTTAGTTGACCAGGAAATCTTTGGTCGAGGATTATTTTTAAAACTCAATAAATACAGTATGGGTCAGGCTTTAATAGCAGCATTAACATATTATATAGGCTGCTGTATGTCAGTTCACTCTATATATGGCACGTTTCATCCTGCTGGTGGAAACACTGAAACATACATATAAAACCGGCCTTTATCTCCTCTGACTCAAGGTACAGAGCACACAAAGCAGACGTATGTTGAAGGTGAAAGTTAGTGACTACAGGGAAAAGAACAATTCGCAAATATGACCTAGTTCCTGCCAAGGTCCATACAGTGAGTATAACATTTGACCAGATAAGATTCAACAAGATTGAATGCACGACAAACAATTGATTCTCTGACAACGGAGGGGAAGGTGGGTCACTATAGGAGCGATTCTGGGACCATTCTTATTTTGGGGGCCTTACGTCAGCAGAGAATAGGAATTTCCCGATCCATTCAATTGCACTGTTTTTCTCCCACTGCATCAGAAATGTCTCCATAGATTAATGTGACACTGATTTTCATGTGTTCATAAACTCTATGAGTTCTCCTTGAGGAGCCCATGAGGATGCTCACTGACCTTCTCCCTACTACTCAAGCTGATGCCCATGCTCTAACATCTAGTGGATGTCAAATACTTTCATTCAAATCTTAACACCTGTCAGATTCGAAACCTCTAAGGAAATTTGAAGGAAAGCTGTTATAATGGTCATTGTTATTAAGTTAACCAAGTTAAGTTTCAGTTCCGATGAATTCAGTTACTAGGAAATTCCCCACTGAGTAATATCAAACCGCAAAAAAATGAAGGGATGGAAACTCACAGTTACCTTCCCTGATCTGGTAAAAATGTGTGGGTAGGGTTGGTGGGGTAGGTGGGGCAGGGGAATCTAAAGCAATAGCTTTAGATTCCCCTACTTAAGTACCTTCCTGTCTGTGGCAGTTCAGGCTTGTACATGATTAGAATATTTTACTGCATTTTACTTCTCAATTAAACTGGCCTCACTTGTACAGTATAAGAGGAAAGCATGGTAAAATACCTTAACTGCACTTTAATGTCCTTACATGGAAATGTAAAGCGTATAGAGCTGTCAAAGTTAACACAATAATAACACGTTAACGCAAATTTGTTTTAACGATGCTAATTTCTTAAACGCATTAAGGCAAATTGCGATTATTAGGTTGTAGCGGGCTCAGTTTTAAAGCTAGAATGATGGTACTGGCAGAAAACTAGAAAACCTAAGGAATCCATTGGTACCAACCATGTCATACTAGCTAGTCGCAAAAGGAGGCTAAATAATGCTTCAAACTTATACTACATTTTGGCGAGGAAAAACTGACATTTTCAAAGGGGTCACTTGACCTCTGACCTCAAGATACGTGAATGAAAATGGGTTCTATGGGTACCCATGAATCACCCCTTTACACACCCATTTTATGATAATCTAATGCAGTTTTGGGCAAGTCATAGTCAAGTAAGCACACGGACAGCTGTTGTTGCCTGTTGGGCTTGAGTTTGCCACGTTATGATTTGAGCATATTTGTTATGCTAAATGCAGTACCTGTGAGGGTTTCTGGACAATATTTGTCATTGTTTTGTGTTGTTAATTGATTTCCAGTAATACATATATACATACAGTAGCATAAAGCAGCATATTTGCCCACTCCCATGTTGATACGAGTATTCAATTCTTCCCTTTAAGGTGCATTTTTAATAGATACAAAATGTGTGATTCATTTGTGATTAATCACGATTAAACATTTTAATCAACTGACAACCCTAGTAAAGACACACTAGCAGAAACAACCAATTGTTTCCCTTCCACACATTCTTCTTTCATTAACTACCAGCGGTGATCCTGATTGGCAGGACGTACACTGGAGCAAAGTTCCACTTTTTCTCCATTGTTCTGCTGCTGAAACCTCCTCACAGGCCAAAGGTATTTAAAACCCAGGTTTTATCCAAATTACAGCGTCCAGCCATTTGTTTTTTAAGCTCTCAAGGGGCTGCAAAAGTTTCTGTACCTACACAACAAAGAATTCTCCAAAGCTAAACAAACAAATTGCACTTTACATAGCTTTTACCCCCCAAAGCTGAAGATTATACTATCACATGATGAGCCCTGTTGTTTAACCTTCTTCCAGCTGGCTGCTTTGACAAAAAGCTACTCCCCTTTATTATTATGGTCATGGCTATATGTGCCTAGAGGCCTTGGAGGAAGTGATAAGAAAATGCACATCCTGCTGGAGGGGGATCTGTCTCTGCTCTGTCAATCAATGCAGCAGCTCAGCTCCGCCAAAGTCAAAGGAAAACAAGAAGAAAACGCTGCTGTGTTACTATTGGCTAAAGCACTGTGTGTGTGTAACTAATGAGGGAGGCGCTGACATCATGTTGTGAACTCCTGAGAGCAGGAACAGATACATTAACAGCGTGTGAGCCAACAGTGGACAATCACTGCAGGGTGAGGTATGTGTTGATGTCAAGTGATGGTGAAAAGGCCTCCTTTCATCAGCCTTATACACTGACATAAATTCACACACTTTCATAATTAAAGCTACTTAGTAGGCCTAATTTTTGTTTTTTACTACAATCATCTAATTCATCAGTGCTTTGCCATAAATACTTCACAACCCTGACTCAGTGAAAGCTTCCACTGTTAAAGAATAACCAATAACTGATATAGTGCGAGTGTGCTTTTGTTCAATTTATAAAACACAGTCATTGTGCCATAGATTGAGAAAAAAAACACCGCATCAGAAAACAGTCCAAACATGAGCTCCTTTACAAAGAAGAAGTTAAGTCAAGTGTGCTATTAGTGTACTTCTCTTAAAATAAGAGAGTATGCTTTCAGTTTTACTTTATGTACTTAACAAAATTATACTTAAGTATCCTTAGCTTATACCGACAAGTATACAGAAAAGTCTAAGCGTACTTATCAAGTATACAGGAAAGTCCAAGTATACTTGGCTTATACTGAAAAGTATAAGTAAATTTGGCTAAGTATAAGTTCACTTAAAGAAAACTTACAAGACATACTTGCAGTAAAAACTACTAAACTAGTAGAGAGTAGATGCTTTAAAATGTACTTTGAATTAAACTATGAATTAAACTAAATACTCATGAATTAAAAAGTGGGCTACAAGTATATAACTAGTAAACTAACAGTAAACCTATAGAAGTTCACTTGTAGTATAGTTCATATTGTAGTTGCAGTACAAAATACAACTTGGATATAAACTAGTTGTGTACTCAAAGTTTGCTTCTCTTAAACTTAAAATATACTTAAGTATAATTTTATAAACTAAAAAGTGGGCCAATTTAGTCCCAAGAAATATTGAAGTAGTACAAGTATAAGTAAGTGAAGTAAACATAGTGAAGTAAAGTAGTGCTTTGATATTAATATACTTATTAGTATATTAGTATACTTATTACATAAAGTACAGTGTACTTGGGATTATACTTGAACTAAGTTTACTTCATAAAATAAACTTGAACTTCGTTAAGGGCTGGCAAGCTCATCTAAAACATCAGCCTGAACAAGCAGAAAACAAACATTTCTTACCTGGTTGTGAGAATAAAAACAAAGAGGTGTTTCCATCCGATCCACGTGTCCAGATGTTGGCTGGCTACAAGAACACAATAAGATGATGCGTTTAATCCAGAAACTTAGTGGAAAAAGCACACTGGATAAAAAACTAACGTTGTAAATCCTCTGATGATGGCACCGATGCTCATGTTCGGTCTGTCAGGAGAAGTTTGACGCACTGTCTGTCACGCTGCAACAGGAAAAAGCACCGCCTCTCTCTCTCTCTCTCTCTCTCTGTTGAGGGGGTTTTCTGGTAAACAGTGATATGGCGATGACTGGAAATAACCGATGCCAATAGGGCGTGAAAAATTGCCCAAAACAGAGCTGCAAGACTCACCTTACACTGCTCAATATGAACGAACACAGACAGCATGCATCATACACTGTCATGGTTACCACACTGTAAACAATTGCTGTTGATTTACAGCAGGATTTCAACAGTATTAACCTGTTATTGCTAAAAACAGTGCTTTACTGTTAATACAAAAGAAAAACCTGTTCAATTTTAACTGAACTAATGCATTCTTAAAATACAGCACTTTACTGCTGATCAACTGTCTAAAGTATCATCAGTAACAGTTTCATGCAGTATTTTTTTACTTCTGGGACCTGATCTGCACATGTGAGGCTTGTACATTGTACATGATTGTAAAATCAGTGAATTAGCTCTGTTCTTCACTCACATGTTGTTATGGTTTGCATTCTGTGCTTGTAGCCAGCTATAGACAGACATTTTGGGAAAAGTGTCAACAAGTCTATTATAGCCTTTTTCCTAACAAGTGCCTTTAA
>CAKAKR010041391.1:5629-27501 GCA_916700685.1 Adelosebastes latens
TCTTACAACAACTGGCTCTAGAGAGGGCCATTCGCGTTTTTGCGTCGGCCGCCGTAGCTCTCCTACTGTACGTGCTTGGCACACGGAAGAAGCTTCAGATGGTTGCAATCTGCAACCACACCGCTAGATACGGTGAGATCCTACACACTGGACCTTTCAGAAATTACCTGAATGATAAATCAATTATGAAAATGATTGCCAAACAACTTCCAAACTTTGTAGAAAGTCTTGAACAGGCTTGTCCATTTAGACCTTTTGACAGCGGTGTCTGTCTGGTGTAATATAGTGAGAGCTAGCAATGAGCATAACTTGATAACATTTTTAAGTTATCTGGCACAACAGGCTTTTATCACAAAGACATTTTGACATGTCACTATAGGAGGAGTTCAGACATCTTACAAACTTCTTAAAGGCCTTTTGATTCATTCATATGTAACCCCTGACGTAAAATGTTTGCCATGGCTGTGGTTGGAAAGAATAAGTAATATGTCAACTGCAGCAGTAGTAAACACATTCTGAGCTGAAGTTAGAAGATTTTTAAGTATTATGAGTAGTTATGTCGTTACGCCCTAAGTGACAGGATCTATTAGATTGTTGGGCACTCCCCTCTACCACTAAAACAAGCTTATTAACATGTTGTTGTTTTTTCACATTCACCCACACGCCTTTTTAAAGACATTTAATATTTATTTATTTATTTACATATGTTTTTTGTAGTGTGTTTGTATGTGTTAAAACCTTTTATGTGTGTATAATATGATAACCTTATGTATTGTGTGTTGTGGTGCTGTATTATCTCACTTATGCAGTTTTCTGTGCTCCTATAAACTCAACTAAAATAGTCTTTAGTCACTTTAATTTCAGGAGACATTTGCAGCAGAACCCTCAGAAACAGGAAAGATGAAATTGTGCTACCACCTGCTGGTCACGGCTGCCATTTCATTCACTCTCAGGTTTAACACTTGCAGCTGATGTGGTTGAAAACCGAAGACGATTTTAATTTGTACAATTGACATGACAATGCTGCCTTTAACAACTGACATGAGAAACAATACAACCTCACTTCTACAAGTATCTGCTTTAAAACAACATTAACATCTTGTTTGCTCACAGTACAACTAATTTCCACAAAATACGTCTTTCATTCGGGTGCTGTGTGAGAACATTTCCTGACTGACAGAAGATTCTGTACACTTTTCCACATCAGCTTGGTAGACAAGCTCTTTTTGTGTTACTCAACCTGAAAATAACTTTGGAATCGGTGCTATCTTCTCCTCATTGTCACTGTCTGACTTTAAAGCTGCAGTTGGTAACTTTGAGCAAATATGATATAAAAAAAAAAAATCTTTTATAAAACTGTCACTATATCCTGACAGTAGTGCATAGGACAGATAATCTGTGAAAAAATTAACCAATCAGAGTCCAGCAGTCTCTAGGCAGCTGTCAATCGCAGCGCTGATCAAATGTGTGTCTGCTGGATACGTAAATGGTGGACGTGTATTTATAAAGCGCTTTTCTAGTCTTCTGACCACTCAAAGCACTTCACACTACATGCCAACATTTATGCATTCACACAAACACTGATGCATCTAAATACTCATTCCCACACCGATGGCCTTCGGGAGCAATTTGGGGTTCAGTATCTTGCCCACGGACACTTTGACATACGACCTACTTTGCCTCTGAGCCACAGCCACCCCGTGACTGTTTGCTGACACGTTTTTCACAATAACTTTATGAGCTATATCGGTGTTATGTTTACAGCTCGCTACGCTGTCCGCAAGTTTCCAAAAAACAAATGCAGGTTTAATCTTCTTAGTTCCACCTATGTTTAACAAGTGAAAACATGTGCTATGAGAGAGGTTTGTTGACTGCTTTACTGCTGAAACATCAGTCTGTCCAAACCCTGTGGAGGTGGGAGGAGAATAGAAACTAATTTGGTAATTCATTACTTCCTCTGGGTGGAAATGATGTCAATAGTAAATTCCTTGATGTTGAAAACAATTAGAAACCTTTTCTTACTTTGACAGTAAAATATCTATAAAAATGTTCCTTGTGACTTATAGTTTATACCAACACAGTAGGCCTACAGTACTTCATGTGTATTCTTGAGTTTTGGAAGCTTTACTGTTTTAAGCATGTAAGTTGCTGCCATAACTACCAGACATTGAAGTCTTAAAAACACAAATAAACACAGTTCATCACTGTCAAAATACCAGACAGCAGTGGTAGAAGCTCTGATTGGCCAGAGCCCTGACAACTTAAAGCAGCTAGACAATCAGTGTCCCAGTTGCTGTTCAATAGTTTGGACTTTAATTACATTTTATAGGTTGCAACATCGAGAGCTAAAAATAGAAATAGTAAATAGAAACTGTCAATGTTTATGCAGGAAACAAGATTCATTTCATTTCATTTCAAAATTTATTTTGAACACATAAAAAAAACAAAAAATGTAAAATAAAAAAAGAGAATGATCATACAAACAAGTGGACAGCCAGAAAAAAGTAGTATTTACATACAATGAAAAGCATAAGTAAAAGAAATTGTCAAACACTTGATGCCTTGGTTTACATATTCGAAAAGGAGTGAGAAGAAGTACAAACGTATTTAATCTCACCCCTTCTCCATAAATCATTCATAAATTAATGATTATTTTATTTATAATTAATAATTATTAATTAATTAATACAAATAATTTGTTTTGAACTATAGAGCGCGTCAAATATCTGTTTTCCACCATCGTATTTTCAATGTACTGTATATGCTTCCATTAAGGACCTTTTAATTCTTTGTTTTAATATCTATTTCATTTATGTGGACGACACTGAAAGCTGTAATTTTCAAATGTGATGATCTCAGCAATATAACTAACCTAAATTACTGCCTGGACTGTAGGGTCCAGACCTGGATGTCACAAAATGTTCTAAATTCGGGGTGTTCTGGTGGCTGATTGGTTAAGATGCATACCATATAACCATCATTTAAATAGACTAAGACAGAGCGGTCCATATTATTAGCCCCAAGAGTGTTCAAAAAAGGTCAAGAAATATTTCTCGAATTAGACCGATTTTATCATTTTTTCAATTGTTGAGAAATAAATCCATGTTTTCTTTCTGTCATCATTACATTATACTCCTGCTGAGGAGCAATTTCATCTGCAGATGGTTAAAATGTTACAACCTATCAGGAACTACACGGTGAAGCAAATAACAACATGTCTGAATTGTTGTGTCCATGTAGTAACTTTAAGTTAAGGTTAAGTAATTAAACTCCTGTAAATCTGGTTACCATGTTTTCTCTCACAAGTCCAAATCTATTTGTTTTGAAAGGTGTCATACTTTCTGTAATACTCACCTTCAGGCATGAAACTGTAGAGATCATTCCTGCTGAGTGACATGTCAAACAGCGGGTTACTCTGGGTGAAGGAGATATGATCCCTCTGGTCCGCTGATGTCTCCATGCTCTCTAGAGTCCACAATCACCTTCACTTCCTACTGCAGGAACTCTTATAACATGCAGTGCATGATGTCGGGAAACCACGATTCTCCCCAGATTGCAACAGAACCTCTGTGAAAGAACTCACACGTATTGAAGTAGAGGAAGGAACTATATCTGATTTGTAGCTGAGGTGGACAAAATTCAACAACACAACACCCATGTATAGCAGTACATCTGGTGAGTAGAATGAGGAAGTTGTTACTCTTAACCATGTGTGCAACATGGCCTTGCAAAACAGTAACAGAAATCATGCCCAGTATCTTTCATCATGGTTAGAATGACTGGTGAAATTATCCATCCATCCATATTATTATTTCTATTATTATTATTGACAATTTGACCATCGTGTCCACTGGTTTAACTTGTAATGAAGCAACTAGACAGGATCACATAACAATCTACAATAGAGGAGTAAAAGGTAAGTTAAGAAAACACACACCTCTCCGTATATTTTCGTCTTCAGTAGGAACCAATGGACTTGGAGCTGAGAGCTGCAGACCATCAGTACATCACAGAAAATCACAGCACAGAGCAAAAAACTACAGAATAGAAAAACATATTATATAGATTTATATATATGTGCAACCCAATAACACACAAAAGCTTGTAATAGAAAAAAAAATACATACAACGTACGACATACAACTAAACTGCATAACCACAATATGTTCTGAGGGAAACATATTTTCTCTTGTATTACGGTCACAGTTTTAAACAGTTTTAAAGATGTGATTAATGTTCTAATTGCAATAAAGCAAAACTAAAAACACAACAAAATTACTTATTTAGGTTTACTAAAAAACGCCATGGTTGGTCTTATATAAACTAGTATGTAAACTAAGTACAATACGTACGGAAACAACGTAACATAAGTACATTAAACACGTCACAGACGTCACTAATGTAGCTTACAAAAAGTTCTGAGTCGGCCCGTTCTCATTTCCAGGGCACGGCCGTCGGTGTGAAACCTAACTGGTAAAGGGTAAATGGAAACCATATATAGTGGTTTTGTTGCCTAATCCTAAAGTGACCCCAAGTGACGTGACAAAGCGGTGGTATGTGACGAGTTGGGATGAGAACGGGTTGTCTGAGCGTAGCATTTTCATGTGGATACATTTACTTTGCAGCCAGTACAGACTTCATGGCGTACAAATGATACACTTAAAGCAAGAACGGCATTCTTATTACACGCTTTTGCCTTGCACATTACCGTGTCATATCGGGGCGCGCGCATTATATATTACCTGCTTTTGTGTGTTATTGGGTTGCATATATATGCAACCCAATAACACACAAAAGCATGTAATAAACTGATCATTGACAGTGACTAAATAAAAGAAATGCAAAGGTGATTAAAACAATGTAGTGAGGATAAAAAGTATAAATAGAGGAAAATCAGAGAAACATAATATTTATTCACACAGTCTAACTGTGCCTGAGATACAGTAGTTTCATATGCAGGAGAAGAGGAGGAAAACGAAAAGAAGAAGTCACATCATGTCTTCCTTCTTTTTCCTCATGTAAGCTTTTATGGCTCTAAATTTCCACTTGTCTCAGCCTTAATTTCTCATTTAATTTCTTCTTTTCTTCTTTGACCCTTGCAAAAGTAGGAATTGAAACTTATTCCAGTGTACTCTCAGTTATTGTTGTTGATAAGTTAGGTGCCCACTGAGAAATTTGACATTATATATTTCATTAGATGTATATTATACGTCTATTTGTCTGTAGACGGTTAGTTGAGATTAAGGTTATTCAAGGTTGAAAAGTTAATGTTTAGTAGACGTCTAGTCTTAGCCTAGATGTTATATCAATCTGTGAATATACGACAAAAAATAAACAGTTGTACTGTAAACGCAGGGATGTGCAGTGCTTATGTTAAATATTCACAGGTTTTTATGCATTTTGCATCATTTTTTAATGATGTTTTTAAAATATGGTCTAAAGCTGGGCTTTATGTAGCCAATAAATGCTGCTCTATTATCAGAGCTATAATGCATAGATGCAACGTTGAAAAGACGTCTATTACTCAGTGGATGTGTTTGGATTAAAACTTGGATGGGGAATAAATGAAGGTGTAGAAATGGTGTGAAAGTTGAAGATGATCCAGTGAACTCCAGAAAAGGAAGAGAAGAGCTCTCACACACCTAGAAACCCTGCTGCCCTCAAGTGACCAAAAAAAGAAACCAATAAATAAAGTTTTACTTACTTCCTTCTTCCCTGGTAGAAGGTAAAAAGGTCAAATGTTCTTCTCACACTGTCTCATTTGAACACAATATGTGGAATCATTTCACACAAT
This sequence comes from Adelosebastes latens, assembly GCA_916700685.1. Classification (NCBI taxonomy): domain Eukaryota; kingdom Metazoa; phylum Chordata; class Actinopteri; order Perciformes; family Sebastidae; genus Adelosebastes; species Adelosebastes latens. The sequence continues at coordinate 11,424 of CAKAKR010041391.1, forward strand.
AGTCCCTTATCACAGCATATCTTTGACCTGTCATAGTAGTAATAGTTTGACTTGTCATAATGTTACTAACAGCATTAAAGATGCACCATTCTACTCATGTGTCCCAGTAAGACATGACAGTAGCCAGGTTTCTGTTCAAATTTAAAGCAAAGCAGAAACATTTTTAAATTTAAAAATTAAATGAGCTCCAGTCAAACTGTGGAAAACATGATGGAATTATGTCATTTATGTTTGTTTTGTGTATTAATTGAGTGATTACCTCACCTACAGTATGCTTATACATGATCAAACAAAACACATTAAAACTAAATAAGTTTGTAAGCAAAAAAGAACTAAATTGAGTTTAAGAAACTGTGAGTGAAAAATCATAAACTCAACTAAAAGATGCCAACTGTTAAAAGACCAATGGAGCCACAATATATGGCATCAAATGTAACATTAAAATGGGAATTTGTCATTTGAACACTATAAAACTCACTTTTCAGAAAATTGTTTATGTAATTAAAGTTGCTTGTAAGAGACACTAGGAAGTCATAACAAGCTTATGATTATCACTGTAGAGTGTCTTGTTGGTCCGTGGGGAGAACCTCACCAGTGGAAACTGGAGCACAATGTACAAGATAACACCAGTAACAGTGCAGGAACACACATCAATGGATCTACTGCCTCAGTGCATGCTGGGACAGTTTCAAACACACCCACCTTGTGTAACCGCAATCACATGATCAGCACTCACCAGTCATGTGAATGCTGCATGGTTTCCTGATAACAGCATGTTAGCCTGAATTAGAAGAACTGGGCCCTGGACTTGTACACCTCCAGAGACCCCTCACACCCTGGGAAACTGTTTCATCTTTTCTCCTCTGGGAGGCGCTACAGAACGCTTTATGCCAAAACAACCAGACACCAGGGCCCTGTTCTTTGTACATGGATAGCCCAGTTTTTGGTTCTTCAAAGCTGTTTAATATACTGTATATCTGGAACTGTTGACAGAGCAACAAGTCCTTAAACCCAAACCTGCAAAAGCGCTTAAAGCTCATTGACAGTTAGCTGGATCATGACCCAGGCGGTTTACTGTGAACCACATACATGAAATCATTTTTGAAGAGGACAATGCTTTAAGCCACCGGATCATCCCAGGAACTCTCACCCTTTGCCCTGTCTGCCTGCCAACGTCCAGTCCCCTGAAAGTTTGCAATAAACCTTCTTAAACTGCTATCTGAGTCTGTGTGCTGCATTTGGGTCCGCTCGTTGCCAAACCTAAACAAGTGTGCTCTTGTATAGAAATGAAGGCAACATGAGTAGAAAGTTGAAAGAAAGAATACAATATGATCAGCATTCATATTATTGGTTGAGTCCCTCATCATGTGATGAGGTAGGTGTGTTGGGAACCCTCCCAGCATGCACTGGGGCAATAGATTGACATAAATAAATAAAAACGTATTAACTAATTTTTCTGTGTTACTGCATTGTAATGTGTGTCATTTTGTTCTAAATTGTGCTCCACAATGTTCCCACTCTGTTAAACATTATTACCAGTGAATGTGGTCAGACTATGAGTGAAGATAGTGCATGATTGGTGAATGAATACACAAGAGACTTTTATGTGATAATCATATGACTACTACGAAAAGGAAATCTACAAAATCAGCTTTAATTGCATTGTGAACAATTTCCACCAAAGAGAGTTCTTCAGTTACTAATTTAACAGCCTACATTTTAGATTACAAATGACAAATTCCCACTTTGATGACAAATTAAATGCCATTTGCTCTGGCTCCATTGATCTTTTAGTTTCTTTTTGCTCAGTATCTCATATATTTAGTTGTATGGTTTATCATAGTATAGGTAACTCTTTATTATGAAAATGTAAAAATAAGTAAAAAAAATGTTTGCAGTTGGTAAAACAATTTAGCTGACTTACTGAATAATTTAATTCCCAGCACACCCTACCTGATAAACCCTTCTCTTTCCACTTGTTGGAGACAAGAATGTTAATGCCAGCTCACAGCGTTTCTGTGGAGTAAGGCCATGGAACTGGTCAGTGGTCGGCCAGTTCCTCCTCTACCTCCTCCGTCTGTTCCAGTGTACTCTACTGTTTTTACTTCCTTTACCTCCTTCTTGATTATGTACCAGGGTGGACCCGTCACTAGTTCTGTCTTTTCCACCCTTAACATCAATGGCTGCTCTCTCCATCTCTTCAAGGGGTGTTGAGCAGTGGTGGAAAGTAACTAAGTACATTTACTCAGTTACTGTACTTAAGGACACATTTTGAGGTACTTGTACTTTACTCGAGTACTACTTTCTACTTCTACTCCACTACATCTCAGAGGTAAATATTGTACTGTCTACTGCACTACATTTATGTGACAGATTTAGTTACTTTGCAGACTTAGATTATTAATAAAAAAGATAAATTAACTAATAAATGATTATTATAGATTCTCCTCCCAGCAGTATGTAAAGTAATTAAAATGAGCTCCACCTTTACCAGCTGTAACATTAAGGTGATGAACACATTAACGCATCTGCCACTGAGAAGTGGAGTCAAATTTATTTCACATGTGTTACTGTCATTGACCACTAGATGCCGCTCTGATATAATGTTCTCTAGTATTTGGGTTGTGGAAATCCAGTGTGAAGCACTTGTGTGATAATCAGAGTGATGAGGAGTTAACACAGTTGAGTCTAATGTCAGCAGATAAACAGGGTTCCTGACTGTCACCATGTTTCTACTGGAGTCACAACACAACACCTCTCTTTGCCACCATGGACCGAACATTTTGCAGCTTTAATGTCGTAATTATGAATAATAAATGTTCCTGAAATTTAGACTAAAGCCTTTTTTTTATTTTGATTTCATGTTTCTTTTTCTTTTTCAGCTTCAGTTTTGTCATTGACATAACAGCAAAGTAAATCACAAAGAGCAGACTCACTGTAAGAACAGATTCCACTAATACAGGCCAGAGCTACTACTAACAGAGACCTCTTCTTTAACCTACCTGTATATTCAACACATTCTCACTCCCAACGCGTCAAGTACCGCCGTGCGTAAAGGTCTCCGGTACCGAGGGGCACTGACCAAGCGGCGGTATTTGACGAGTTAGGAGGAGTGAGAATGGGTTGGTATATTGGCCTCTATACCTCCAGAACAAAGACATTATATCAGGCTGAGAGGGAAGGCAGTATGTCCTTAGTTTAGTTCATCTGTACCTGCAGGGCTCAGTGGTGCTACAGTATATTATACTGTATATGATGTGTGTTCATACCGGTTCACACTCTCTGACCTGCAGCCAAACTGTGATCAACAGCAGCATCTCTCTGGAAGGCCTCAGAGCTGGTGATCAGATCAGAAAAGGAAGGTTCATGTCTGAGTTTGGTGCGTTTAATAACTAAAAGTTTCCCCCTGTGCTGGAAAATCTGCGCTCATCTCTTATTATTATTATTATTATTGTCATTAAGAAAATCTAAATATGCATATTAATTTATGCAGAGCTTATTCAATTCAAATGCGTTTATTTTAAAATATTTATTTCATAATTAGGGAATGATTATAAAAAAGGTGTAAAATGTGGATTTCTTTTCATTTGGAATAATGTGCGACCATCCCCTGCCCTGTCCTAACACATGTCTCTAATAGGTTATTATAGATGACACCAGAGCTACTACAACGAACGTCTGTGTATTGTTTTTATTTTAACAGAATAAATATTATTTTTACTTTTCAATCGGTATGTTTTGCTGCGATTATTCCCTATCCTTTATTTTTTTCCTTTAGGTGCATGAATCCTCCCGCAGACAGTGACACCAGATCAGATGATCACTGATTGAATCTTAATCTTCAGTGTGAACGCTAAACTGTGGAGAAACAGTCTCTAAATGAGAGGAGCTGACCGACTGACAGCGTCTTCATCCACGAACACCTCTTATCAGTCTCACCTCACAGTGCGCGTGTGTTTGGCCCGCGAGCTGGCTAATCCCACCAAGCAGCAGCAGCAGCAGCAGCACCGTGCAGGAAAACCTTCTTATTAGAAGTGAAAGCGGTTTCCTGTTTAACTGTCTGACAGTTTGTTGATAGCATAAGTAGAGTTTTGGACGATTATGGTCCTCATAATTAAAACTTCACATTAAATATGATAAAAATTATTATAAATAGCAGAATGATTTCCAAAATATATTTACTGTACATGTTTATATTTGGTTATATTAATCTAAAACAAAAGAATAATACCACATAACACTATAAACACAGCTAGATATTAAGATTATTATAGGAATAACACAGATACACATAAAAAAAGCCTGCCCAGACTTCTATATTGTAAAAAAAAAAAAAAAAAATCTCTTTGAGTCCCCGGAGGACTATTATAGAATTATTATAGGAATATTATAGTGACACTAAATGTCATTGAGGGATCTTGAGAAATACTTCAAATCAGTGAATACCAGATAGGAAATTATTATTAGTAAAATGGAGGTGAATTTCTGTATTTGTCCGTTGTTGGTGTGAGAAGCGCACTATAAGGCTTAAATAAAACAAAGGCCTTAATATGAATTACACCAATTAAGTTGTTCCTTCATGCAGTCTTCTCTGTATTCCAGGCTTTCTATTAACACCTTGAAACCGCTCCTCTTGTCTGTTATGTTCCATTTATTATCCTATCGGCCCACTTTGCGCGCACTTTGATGAAGGGTTTGGCGCGGTGATGGTGACAGAGGCTTTGAGTCGCTTTTCTCCCGCAGCTCGGTGATGAAGGTCCGGCTGATCAGGCGGAATACACAGTAATTAAAACCTATCAATTATCCGCCGGCAGCTTCTCGATAAGAGCGGGTTTTTCCAGAGCTCGGCCTGGAAAACAATACCGGCTTGACAATAGTGGCTGTACCTCAGGGAGAATGGACGTTAAATGGACGCATATGAAGATATAGGAGGTGTATGCAGTTTGGATATGAAATAGGGAGATGGTTAGTGGTATAGCTGTGGTCCTATTCTCTGTGATGTGATTGTGTTTGTCTTGTGTGCGCGTGCTTGTGTGCCAGAGATAAGCAAAAAAAAAAAATGCCCCTGTACACCAAAGTATGCACCATCCTGTAGTGTAAGATGTGAAAGCAGGACGCATCAGCTGCTGGGAGGTCACACCAGAAAATTACTAATTCAGGAATCAAAGTGTAAATGTTGTTGTTTCACACGCAACTTCCGTCAATCCCTCCGCGCGCGTGTCCGATTCAAAGTCAACTACCTGGAGGAGATGTGGTGAGCAGTGTGTGTGTGTGTGTGTGTGTGTGTGTGTGTTTGCGTGTGTTTGTGTGTGTGTATGTGTGTGTGTGTGTGTCTTGTACAGCTACCTTTGTGAGGACCAATTTGAGTTTTAGACCTTCAGAGTGAGGACATTTTTTCAAACAGACCTTCAAAGGCCTGTTTGAGGGTTCAAACTTGGTTTTAAGGTCCAGGTTAGAATTAGGTTTAGGTTAGGGTTAATGTAAGGGTTGTGGTCAGGCATTTAGTTCTGATGGTTAAGGTTAGGGTAAGGGGCTTTGGAATGCATTATGTCAATGAGTGTCCTCACAAAGATAGAAGTACACGGCTGTGTGTGTGTGTGTGTGTGTGTGTGTGTGTGTGTGTGTGTGTGTGTGTGTGTGCGTGTGGCAGTGATAATCTCTTGTTTGGTTGCTGCTCGCTGCTCCACAGACTACCCTCTTGGCTCAGAGACGCCTGACATTATTGGACGTCGTCACCCCTTGTCCAAAAGTGTCCCGGTCGGTGATTGGTCCGCTGCGCTTTGGATGTTATTCATGCACCTCCGGTTGGTGTGTGTATGAGTTTGTGTGAGTGTATGTGAGTGTGTGAGTGTGTGTGCGCGCATGGTGATGTGATGTATGGACTTTGTGAAGATCCGACTGTCATCCAGCGGTGTAAAGCTCTGGGTGTGTGAGAGCAGCTCGTATAATAGCAACCATATAGTCACCCACCATGACGCGCCGGAGCGCCTTTACGCAGCAGGATTGTTCACAGTTTGCGAATAATTACACCAACCAGCAATATTTCGGAGAGAAAATAACTATGTTTTAGTGCTTTCCTGTTGTCATATTTTGGATACAAACGCAGGGAAAGTGGAAAGTGGATTGAAAGAAGCAGAAGCACGTTGTTGAGAGCAGCAGCAGCAGCAGCGATGGAGGAGCAGCAGCAGCGGGATGTGAACAGCTCTGACAGCAGCGAGGCAGAGAGCAGCGTCTCTCCGGCTCACAGCCTGCCCTCACCGCCCATACTGCCGCTGCAGGCCGCCCAGCAGGCTCACAGGACCACCAACTTCTTCATAGACAACATCCTGCGCCCGGACTTTGGCTGCAAGAAGGAGCACGGCCTGCATGGCCCGCGGGAGAGGGCGCAGACCTCCGGCCGGGACCGGGAGCACCGGGAGCACCGGGAGCACCGGGTCCACCCGCCGGTCAGCAGGCCGAGTCTACCCGGGACACCGTGCCACGACTCCAACTGCAGCAGTGACAGCACGTCGTCCTCCTCCGCCTCCTCCACCTCTTTGGCGAGTCCCAAGAAGAGTAACGGGGGAGGAACCGCAGCCGCCGCCTCCACCGGGAGCAGCGGCGGAGTGAAAGCCGAGGAGAGGACCGGCGGCGGGGGGACCGGGGAGAACGGGTCCTCGTCGCTGGTGGTGCTGAACGGTACCGGGGCGTCCACACCGGAGAGCCAGCCGCTACTCTGGCCCGCCTGGGTCTACTGCACCCGGTACTCGGACAGGCCCTCATCTGGTAAGGCAATAGTTTCATGAAGAAGAACCAAAACAACAACTCAAAACAACCGCGCAGTGTGGTTTTTACTAATGGAGGAATTAAAGTCATACACTAGTTTTAATCCTCGTTTTTCTGACATACACACATTTATCCTGCATGGAGACGTTTTCATTCAGCAAAATCATGTTTTAGAACATTTAAAGATCATAGCTGACCAATCTTGTTTTTACTATATCGTTATAACCTAAATAAAAAAAAAAAGAATTAATCTTAATCCTACTGTTTTTATCTTGATGTTTGCACTATTTTCACTTATGTAAAGCACTTTGTAACTATGTTTGGAAAGGTGCTTTACAAATAAAGTTTATTATTATTATTATTATTATTATTATTATTATAAGTATGAAACATGTAGGCCAACATATGGTGTTTTAAATAAAATGTGTTTAAAAACAGAGTTAACCTTCCTTAGAGGATATCTTTTAAATTCCCAATGAGTTCTTTGGCATATTACATATACATTTATTAGATATTAAATATATCACACGCTCAACGACGATTAATGCAAACTAAAAAAAATAAACTGTTCATATTTTATTTTATTTATTTTTTTGATTTGATCTTATTGGACCAAGAAGACTAAAGCGTTTCAACAACACATTTATCACAAATTATTCTAATAGTTAATAATTATGATTCTTCAGCTGCTGAATGAAAACAACACAAACGTTTCTGAGAATTTCTCTTCTTTTCTGCCGTCTGTCTTTAACTGCATCCGTGCATTTGCAAAATAAAATGAAATAAAGACAAAAATAATACCTACTAAGGTTTATATATTGTTTATGTGTTATAGGTTTCAAATAGAGAACAACAAGCACGTGCAGCAGGTTGAGTGAAATATTATTATTATTATTATTATTATTATTATTATTATTCAGTTGTCTGACTTATTGAACAAATTCACTCTCTTTTCGACACAATCTGTCTTGTTCCATTAACATAAGCAGTTGGCCAACATTGATCCTTTAGGATTATGATTGTACAGATGACAGCGTTACAAGCCGCTGTGTGTGACACGTGTTTGGGTTCAGGGACAGCAGACATTTTCTCTCCATATAAAGTCATCGACACTGATGTCGGTGTGTAACCTGTTGGCTGTATATGAGCTGCTGTCACTAAAGCACGGCGGAATAAAACACAATGGAATTAAAGGTAAATAATGGCTATCAGCCCTCCTACAGGAGACATTTTGAATTCATTAACCGCCTGTTTGATTTGGGTCTGACTTCAGCCAAAATCACCAAAATACACATCTACCTACAATCTGTGTAAAATAATAATAATAATAATAATAATAATAATAATAATAATAATAATAATAATAATCGTACTAAAATAATATTACTATAATTATATTACTATAATAAAATATTCTACATGGAGCACAGAGAGGCTTCCTCCTGAAACCTTTCATTTCAGTAGCCCTATTGACTTTCTTTTATTACATGATGTCGCCTGTAATATTATTTTTGTGGGAAAACACAACTAGCCTGCTGATGAATCGGTTGTGTTTTAATTTGACGTATTTTATTATTTTTGCACGACAACCAGAAGCCTAAAATATTTAGCCTTCATATAAATATATGTGTAATAATAAACAGCATTGTAAACGAATAGCCAACATATTTTATTAAATAATCCAGACATCATGTAACACCAGAGGACTATTGTTTGGATGGTGGTGGTGTTGGAGGAATATTGCGCATTATTTGACTACAAGACTATGGGATAATATAAGTGTATCATTCACATTATTTATTATCATGTTAGTGTTTATTTACTTATAAATAGTTGTGTAAGAAAATGCAGTAAAGGTGTGTGGACGGTTTCACGTTTCCTCCCCATCCTGCTGCTCCTCTGTGTTCATTTACATTTACTGACTACACGAGCGCTTCTTCACAAATGATGCAATAATGTGTAGCGGGTATTGTGTGCTGAATACCTGTGTGTGCGTGTGTGTGTGTGTGTGTGTGTATGTGTGTGTGTTGCATTCATCCATGCAGTCCTAACTAGGCGGTAGAAGGACTGTGTGTTAACGGGCTGATGCTCAGCTGCAGCATCTCTCTGCTGCTGGAACACACTGGACATATACAGCGACAAGCACACATATACCTTTGGGATTATCATTAGTATTATTATTATTACTATTGTTAAAATTATTATTATCATTATCATTATCATTATTATTATTATTATTATTACCACCAGTATTATTATTATCATTATTATTTTATTATCAGCATTATTATTATTACTATTATTATTATTATCATTACTATTGTTAAAATTATTATTATCATTATCATTATTATTATTATTACCATTATTATTATTATCAGCATTATTATTGTTATTGTTATTATGATTATTATGATTATTATTATTACTATTACTATTACTATTATTATTATTATGTAAACACTGTTACGATTAGCTGAGATGTTATAGTTTATGTTGAAGTAGCCTATAACAACAACTAGGGCTGTTATTATTGTAGTTATAATTATGATGATTATTATTATTATTATAATGATTCTTACTATTCCACTAAAACAGTAGTAGTAATAATAATAATAATAATAATAATAATAATAACAGTGTGTGTTTGTGTGTGTGTTTTATTTGATTGCATGCAGGCTGATGTTGATGTGCATAGAATCAGTTCCGATAGTTATATTTGTATCTATTTGTGCCTGATGAATTATTGTTTATTCCATGCGCTGAATATTCATATTGCGCCCTCCTGTCCTTTCGCCCTTACTGCAGGCCCAAGGACACGGAAACTGAAAAAGTCGAAAAGCGGCAAAGAGGACAAGCGTCCGCGCACGGCCTTCACGGCCGAGCAGCTGCAGAGACTGAAGACGGAGTTCACGGTGAACCGGTACATCACGGAGCAGCGGAGACAGTCTCTGGCCACCGAGCTCAACCTCAACGAGTCCCAGATCAAGATCTGGTTCCAGAACAAGCGGGCCAAGATCAAGAAGGCCAGCGGCTTCAAGAACGGGCTGGCTCTGCAGCTGATGGCGCAGGGACTGTACAACCACTCCACCACCACCATCCAGGAGGACAAGGAGGAGGACAGCGACTGATCAGGGACTGTACAACCACTCCACCACCACCATCCAGGAGGACAAGGAGGAGGACAGCGACTGATCAGGGACTGTACAACCACTCCACCACCACCATCCAGGAGGACAAGGAGGAGGACAGCGACTGAGGACATGGTCCGTCCGGTCCACACCACACACACTCTGTACAATGTAAATATATCATATCTAATTTAAGGATGAGGATGAGCTTCGTCTCCTCCTCTTCACAAGAGACTAGAGAGCAGAACAGACTGCAGACTGGGACTGACCTGCCACCGCAAAAACCAAAGATTTTATTGGGAATCAGAGCCTGGACACTTTCACAAACCAGAAAGAAAGAAAGAAAGAAAGAGAGAAGCAACACCCCCCCACACATTTAGCTGATTTCTGTGAGCCCTGAGATGAGAGTGAAATGGACCCCCCTTCTCCATCTCTTCCACCTCCATCATGCAGCCGTAATAAACCCACCACGGCCTCCACATTCACATCCCTTCAGCTCATGTTGCTGGAGGTTGTGGACGCTGCTGCTGCTGCACCACCGCCCAAACACCACCCAAACACCACGAGAACAGTCACTGGCTTTATTACACTTTTGTTTTATTTTTTTTTTCTGGACCAACTGACTTGTAAGAACTGTAATAATCCCACAGTATACACGTCACAGAGATGCCACACACACATCTGAAGTGCCAAACGAATCAATAGCCTATATAGTTATGATACAGGACATGGGATGTACTGTACTTTAAAATCACTTGGGAGCGCGAGAAACACACAGTTATTACAGGAATATTATAGATTATTATAGATAAGGCCTATAATGTCGGGGCCTTAGCATTGTGAACACTGGGCTTATTATGCCTTTTAAAAAATGGGGATTAGAACAAATTAAAGGGAGTTTATTTTTTTTAAATAAAAAATTAATATGCAACCAGAATTGTTGATGCAGAATATTCAATTTCAATTGGACAATTTTTTTTAGGCCAAATTAAATATTAAATAAATAAATTATTCTTTATTCTCCCACCAGAATCTTTGAAACCAAAGATTTCGACCACACAGAAAATATAAATGAAGGCAAATAAAATGTGAAAAATCCAAATATGTATATCAAAAGATAGATCTTTGAAGAAAGATCAAAGATTTTTGGGGAACTTTGAATCATGACCTCAGTATCTCTAAATTCTTTCATATATATATATATATATACAGTATGTAGCCTATAATACTGCTGTAAAACATTTAAAGGTAGATGAAATCCATGAAGCTAGCAGTGTTTAAATGATTCACACTAATGAGAAACAATCTATATCATATTCCTATAAATTCCTGGTTGTGTGATTTCATAGTGATTCGTTACTGGCATCTCTATATCATCCTCTTTAATGCTTCTGTTTGGACCCAGACTGTGTTGTTATACTTTAAGAGAATATCTTCTCTAATATTCCGACATGTTCACTGTGGTGTTTGTATATAACGTCCCTCTGAAAGCCACTGTAGGATTACTGCACTTCTTACAGAGGGGATTTATACACAAGGTATACATACATATATACTGTATATGAAGGTATACACATACATATACTGTATATACACCATGGAGCATCATTTCCATGTGGTGTTGCCTTTATTTTGGCGCATAAAGCTGCAGCGGCCTGCAGACAGACTATCTGAGATATACAGTGTGTTTAGAGAGCGGCGGGAGATATTCTGTACATTAAAACATGTTTCCAAATAAACACTTTTATATCAGAAAAAAAGGGAAATCCTCAGGAAACACTCATTTTATTCTGGTGGGTGACAAGGAATATATTCAATTAATAAATTGAGGCGTGCGCCTGTGTGCGTGTGCGTGCATGTGTGTGTGTGTGTGTGTGGGTCGCAGCTCATTGGTTCAAGTGAGTGGGGACAACTGAATCCATATTCATAGAGGTCTTTGGTCTTTGGAAAAGGAGGTGAATTTACACTGCGAGACGCGCCGCTATCAGCGCTGTTCAAAGCGTTGCGGAGCATGAAATTGCCTCTCCGTCTCTGTGTTCACTCATTTCATCAGAAGCCTCTGCAGGCCTGAAACACAAATATAGAAGTGTTGGAGTTATAGAGAGGGAAGCTTCCTTTGTGTGTGTTTGTGAGACATTCAAACGGCCGCGTCGAGGCCTCCAGTCTCATCCTCCAGAATGACGCACAAAAAAACCCTCTAATGCGTTAAATAATGATGGACAATCATACACCAGACAGCCCTCCACGTATAGGTCTGTATTTAGACAATTAATTTATATTTTTAAAAGTTTAAATCACAAACATATTATTTACACAAAATCTCAGATCGTTTTTTTTCTCTATATTTTTATTTATTTAAATGTTTAAATCACAAACAATTATTAACACAGCTCGTTTTTTTCTTTCTATTTTTAATTATTTCCACATTCCCCACATTTTTCTTACACAATATACAGCCCAGTTCTATTTTGACTTTGTCGCATAATGCTAAATAAAAGTCAATTATCCGTCAGAAGTCATTATTATTAATACATAAATTGACAAATAATGATTAATTCTTTCAAACAAGTTGTGGTTTGTTTTTGCATACATTACAGTAAATAATGACTTCTTTGAAACCCTTTAAAATACTGATTCAGATACAAGATAATACAAGATAATCATTCATCCATTTATTTATTTTGTATTCGGACTAAACTAACAAGAAACTAAATCTCAAATACTATTTAAAATAACGGCTGTTTTGCAGGATCTGATGATTTACAAAGATATACCCCAAAAAAATGCATAAACTGCTATCCAGCTAAAATTGTATTTACAGTAACATATAAAATGTGCATTTAAAAGTGATTACTGAGAGCTTCTGTCGATGCCAGGCTTTTTTATGCAAAAAAATGACGTGTGTGTTTATAACAATTTTCAAAAAATGAAGGAAAAGCAGCCAAAAAATAATCCCTCACTTCTTTATCGGCTGTTTTTATCTAAATTAATTTATTGCTTTCGTCCCTTTTACTGAGCTAAATTACAGGGGGAGGCTTCAGTACATGTCGTTACTTTTCATTTCATCATTATTTACTGAGAAAGAGAGAAAGAGAGAGAGAGAGAGAGAGAGAGAGAGAGAGAGAGAGAGAGAGAGAGAGAGAGACTGAACACGTGATTTAAGATATGTGGAATAGTGAGATCCCCTCCAGTTACTTTGAGAAGTAAATGAATCATCACTCCAACCTCCTCCAACTATTTGCTTATTTAACTCATCAAGTTGATGTCATGCAGCAGCCTGAGAAACTTTATTTCTAAAGTGATGAGGAAGAAAAGTTTATTTATTTTGCACCAGAAACTGTTTGAAAACCTGTTTTTTTTCCTGATAGATAGATAGATAGATAGATATCATATTTCTGTGTGAAGCTGCTGAGTGTCTCAGATGGTGAACTGAGAGCCTTGGAGCTGCTGCTGCTGCTGACAGCAGTCCACTGTGTAATTATTTTGGACCAAATTACTTATCGAGTGAGCATCTTCCTGATGAAACCCGGCAATTTCCGCCAGCCTGGAGGTCATCTGTCATCCGGAGCTTCATACTTCCCTTATAGGAAGAGTTTGTCTCTTCTGTAATCACTCTGGAGCCGGGCCAAAGAAAGTAGAGCCCTCTTTAAAAAGAAAACAGAGGGTAACAGTAAGGCTGAGATCAATTTGTCAAATTCAAAGGTAAATGTTGTGACAGGCTGACTGGATCTTTGCCTCTACCTGTTTTCTTCCACTCTGCTGGCCTCAGATCTGCAGGGAGGAGAAGAAGAAGAGTCTGTAATTATCCAATAGAAACACAGAGGAAGGATCATATCATTTATTCACATGCTCCAGTCCTGCTTCTTCATTTTCATGCATGCATAATTGCATAATAAAAGCAGAGTGTGTGCATGTGTGTGAAATCAGAGTTTGATGCAAATTTCAAAACAATTAGACAAATTAACATTTCCCTACCAATTACACAGGACTGTGTGTGTGCGTGTGTGTGTGTGTGTGTGTGTGTGTGTGTGTGTGTGTGTGTGTGCAGTACAGTGGCCGCACAGCCGGCCCTGCGGCTACAAAGCAGCTTTAATTTACATGCAAATGAAGGTAATAACAGACTCACTGCTGCTGTCCTCCCTGCTGATGAAGAACATGGATGTACAGTATCACAACTCACACTGATTTATTCTCCAGAAATAAAACAACAACTCTGAGAGGACTTGGCTCTGCCTGCGTGGGTCAGTGATGTTTAGGTTTACAGAGCAGGAGGGCTGACCCAGGATCAGAGCCAGACCGCTGAGATTTGTTGTTTTTGTCACTTTTTGTGGTTCTAACAAAAGAGATGATTAAAGTACAACTGTTCTTTATTTTTCTCACCAAATGAGAAAAAAAGGATCCCAATGTTTAGCATCAGAGTGAGCAAGCATTAGGATTTAAAGCGGTAATTCTTGATCTGAGGTGTTGTCCCAGTACTCTGATCTGATCACTAGTATTGTTGTGTTTCATGTTTTCAGGGACTTAAATCTTAAGGTTTATTGTTTATTGATTATCACGTTCACATACAATGATGCACTCAAATGTATGACTATAAATAATGACTTTAAGTACTAGTAAAAGGTTCTTTAAATAATGATCTTTTCCCCCCACAACTGGATCAGCAATTTTCTGAAAATGACATCATGTTTTCCTGCAATAATGCATAGAGATCACACACGGAGTTTCCTGTTGTCTCTTCCACGTTTGACCCATTTGGGGAGTTACAGTAAAGCAACCTACGGCCAATATGTTCGACATAGTTATATTCCCAACAGAATGTCATTGTTCATTGTTCTCAGTGTAACAGAGCCACAGAGAGACCCTGTACACTGAAAAGGTCATCAAGAAGCAGTTCATGCTGTGGGACACCTGCAGACAAACTGGGTAGCTTTGATCACTGCAGCACACAGTGTGTATCATATCATCAGTGTCTGATTGAGTCCATATACAGTACACACTGCACAGTATACGGGTCTGACCCGACTCCAGTCTGGTGTGACATTGAGGGAGCCACAGAAAACCTCTCTGTTCAAATCCTTCGCCCAATAACTCATCCGTCCTCGCTCTTTGATCCTCAGCAGCACACACACACACACACACACTCACACACACACATGCATGGGAATACAGGCAACAAGGCGATCGGGTACACATAACACATAAGCAAATGCTTTACATGAGTCTTGTGTATTCGCGTGTTCCATATGCACACACATGCACACACACACAGACACACACACACACACACAGTGGCTGTGCAGGAGGAGGCAGACTAAACTCCACATGTCTCCCTCTGTCTACCAGCCTGTCAACAAGTGAGCTGTGAGGCAGCAGAGCAGTTGTGGCACAAATGGCCGCCGTTGTTTTATCATGGGTGAGTAACAAAAGTGGCATTGAGATGTACAGGCCTCCCACACTGCTGCTAAACACTGTATGTGTGTGTGTGTGTGTGTGTGTGTGTGTGTGTGTGATATATAATTTGTTAAATATCAGATGTTTTGACCAGTCCACCTCTGATATGATAAGTCTTCTTCAATAAAACAGGCAGAAACAGATGATATTGATTTAATTGCTCAGGACTGTTGAATGTCTCCTACAGTTTCCCATATGGCTGAGTGGTGGGTTATATGATTGTAATTATTTTGGGGTTTTAGTAGACAGGTTTAGTGATGGTGTAAAAGCTTCTTCAGAGGCTTTAATTCCAAGAATAGCAGAAAAATGACCAACTTTAAAGGTACACCTGATGTACAATAAAAGCTGCTTCAGGCTGCACATATCGCTGACTGTATGAGTGCCCAAAACGCCACACTGGTTGGTCCCCGGTGCACCTCCTCTCAGCCCCCGTTTCCTCCCAGACGAACCATGCAAACAGGATTAGCTCATCCCCAGATGAGAGCGTTTCAAGAAGCCGGCGTTACATGGTCCGATTCCACTGCTCCTCAACAGGACCGCCATTCAAAGGGCTGAGCCGGGCGCCCCCCCGCTGAGGCGACGCCATTTTGATTCAAGCCAGCAGGTAGGCGAGCGTCACCCGAAACCCACTGGTCTGCCTGCCGTGTTTCTGATTCAGTTTTGGAATCGAGTCACATGTGAGAGTTGTTTCGGAGTCTGCGGTGCGGCGCTGAAGTCGAATTCATCATGTT
>CAKAKR010041392.1:0-10801 GCA_916700685.1 Adelosebastes latens
AGTTTCTGCCATTCTTCTCTGCAGATCCTCTCAAGCTCTGTCAGGTTGGATGGGGACCGTCGGTGGACAGACATTTTCAGGTCTCTCCAGAGATGTTCGATTGGGTTCAAGTCAGGGCTCTGGCTGGGCCACTCAAGGACATTCACAGAGTTGTCCCGAAGCCACTCCTTTGTTATCTTGGCTGTGTGCTTAGGGTCATTGTCCTGTTGGAAGGTGAACATTCGGCCGAGTCTGAGGTCCAGAGCGCTCTGGAGCAGGTTTTCATTAAGAATATCTCTGTACTTTGCTCCGTTCAGCTTTCCCTTGATCCTGACTCATCTCCCAGTCCCTGCCGCTGAAAAACACCCCCAAAGCATGATACTGCCACCACCATGCTTCACCGTTGGGATGGTATTGGGCAGGTGATGAGCGGTGCCTGGATTCCTCCAGACATAACGCTTAGAAT
Organism: Adelosebastes latens; assembly: GCA_916700685.1. NCBI lineage: Eukaryota > Metazoa > Chordata > Actinopteri > Perciformes > Sebastidae > Adelosebastes > Adelosebastes latens. The sequence continues at coordinate 446 of CAKAKR010041392.1, forward strand.
TGAAGCTAAACAGTTCAATCTTGGTTTCATCAGATCAGACAATCTTGTTTCTCACAGTCTGAGTGTCCTTTAGGTGGCTTTTTGCAAACTCCAAGCGGGCTTTCATGTCCATCTGGCCACTCTGCTATAAAGCCCAGATCGGTGGAGTGTTGAAGTGATGGTTGTCCTTCTAGAAGTTTCTCCCATCTCCAAACAGGATCTCTGGAGCTCAGCCAGAGTGACTATCGGGTTCTTGGTCACCTCTCTTACCAAGGCCCTTCTCCCCCGATTGCTCAGTTTGGCCGGGCGGCCAGCTCTAGTGAGAGTCCTGGTTGTTCCAAACTTCTTCCATTTAAGAATTATGGAGGCCACTGTGCTCTTGGGGACCTTCAATGCTGCAGGATTTTTTTGTAGCCTTCCCCAGATCTGTGCCTCAGCACAATCCTGTCTCTGAGCTCTGTAGGCAGTTCCTTCGACCCCATGGCTTGGTTTTTGCTCTGATATGCATTATCAGCTGTGAGACCTTATATAGACAGGTGTGTGCCTTTCCAAATTATGTCCAATCAATTGAATTTACCACTGGTGGACTCCAGTCGAGGTGGAGAAACATCTCAAAGATGATCGAGGGAAATGGGAGGCACCTGAGCTAAATTTCAAGTGTCATAGTAAAGGGTCTGAATACTTATGTATTATAAATTTGCAAAGATTTCTAAAATTCTGTTTCCACTTTGTCATTGTGGTGTATTGCGTGTAGATTGATGAGGAAAAAAAGTAATTTTATCGATTTTAGCATAAGGCTGCAACATAACAAAATGTGAAAAAAGTGAAGGGGTCTGAATACTTTCTGAAGGCACTGTATGTCAATTTCTTACCATGAAATTAGTAGTATTACCAGCACTAGTATTATTTCAACGTATTTATTCTAGAAATTTACCACATACTATGATTCTGTGAATTCTGACTGTAAATATGCTAAATTTCTTGAATAAATACGTTGAAATCAAAGTTGTACTGATAATACATCTCAGAAATGGTGAACAATCATACTGATATAACGTTTTCATTAAATATATAATGGAATAACATTAAAGCAGCAGTAGGTAGAATTCGAGCAAATATGATTAAAAAAAGTTATTTTTATAAAACGGTCACTATATCCTGACAGTAGTACATGAGACAAGTAATCTGAAAAAAACTCATGTCCCTCTGGGTCCTCCGGTGTCCTCCGGTGCTCCTAACGGCATTTGCAAGATTTCACAGACTGGAGGAAAACAACCAATCAGAGCCGAGCTGGAGCCTTGCCGTCTCTGAGCAGCTGTCAGTCACTCACAAACTCCGATCAAACGGTCAAACTAGGCAGTGCTGATCAAATCTGAATTAATATTCTGTTACTGTAATGTGATTTATCTCCTCAAATGTGTTCAGAATCATCTTGTAGTGTACTGTTTAGCTGTAAAATTAGAAAGTTTGTGACCCGGCAGCCATGTTGAGATCAGTTGAGGAAATCCCAAGCACCGCCCACCAACCGGAGCACAGCCAATAGGAACGCTCTCTCTCTGAAATGGCTTGTGATTGGTCAAAGTCTCCCATCACGGGCTAGATTTTTTTAAAGTCTGAAAACAGAGCCATGAGGAGGAGCAGAAGTCTAGTTTTCTCTCAGAACACTTGAATTACAATACGCTGAAAAGTTATTATGGAATTTTTGCCCACTGTTGCCAAAAACATTCTGCCTACTGCAGGTTCAAATATGTAAGGGATAATATACAGTGAGCATCCACTTCGCGTCGGGGTGCAGCAGATTGACCAATTACAATCGAGAATTCAACACAGCCGTGTAATAAATGATATTAACAACAGTGAATGTTCATAAGTTTTTCTTTTATTTCATAAGAATTATAAATGTATTATCTTAGCATCACTACATTTAGCCTAGCCTATTCCAAATGCAGGCGAGTTCAAGAGACTCTTCATCTGAAAGAAAACAGCGTATATGACACAGCGAAAAGCCAACAATAACTTACACTTTTTCACTTGACAGCATGCTTTTTACTTCTCAATCTTGCATTTTGAAACAAATTTCAACCTGGCATTTTAATTATTATCTGAAAACTGTTCATGGTAAACAAACTAAATAACTAAGTTTGCTAAATAAATAATCAGGTTCATTAAGTTTAATATCATTAGAGAGTCAGTGAGGTTGCAGGTCATAGTTTTACTCTAACCAATTAATACACTGTCTTGGTCAGTAATAAAGAGGATAGAGACTGAGTCACTGTCAATTTCAAACAGGTCTCTATTTCTGGGTTGCTCCCTAATGACTGGAAAGCATGATGGGAAGGGCCTTGTTATGTAATACCCTTCTATGTTACCTGGAAACGACTAAAATGTGATGATTCTGTTAGTTTTTGTTTTTAGTTGTTGGATTTTTGTGTTTGCTTTCTCTCTCTCTCCCCTTCCCTTCTGTCTTTTCCTCATGGCAGGGCATGTGTGTGTTGGGGGGTGTGGCTGGCTCCGCCTTCAGCAGCAGACGAAGCACACCAGGTTCCACTCACCTCATCAACCTCCCCATAAAAGCCTGGGCTGTATTCGAAACCGCATACTATACTAGTAGTATGTACTGATTTGGCCAAAATGTAGTATGTAGTATGCAGTATGCGAACAAAAGCAAAATCTACAGAATGCCAAAAATACCCGGATGTCGTACTGATTTGGAAAAAATCTCCAGTATGCATCGGACCAGTCTATCTCGCCTACTGTATCCCACAATGCAAAGCACTGGACCGCTACAGGCTACGGGTACAACAGCAGCCAAAAACGGCACACTTTTTAAATTTTTTGTAGCCATTTCATCACTAAATTCACTTCTGAAAGTTTTTGAGGCGAGAAATCAACTGTGTAGATTTTGAATATCTGCAGTTTTACAAAGTTAGATGGCGAATCGAACATTTTTTCCACCGTTGTCGGAGTTTAGAAGCTCCACAAAATGCCGTGACAGCTAGCTAGCGCCTGCCGGAGTCGCTGCCAGCCAGCCGGGCAGTCACGCTCAGAGACCGCTATGAGCTGGCTGTAGCTCTCTAGAGACCGGTCTGTAGACAAGAGGCTTTGATTTCCTTGTTGACAGATCGGTTGTTTACATTATCAATGAACAGGAACCTGGAACCTCTGTTTAGTTGCTGTAACTGAAAAAGCAGTTTGAGTAACGTAAATGTTGTGGATGGATATTTTATATTTCCCGTCTCCCCTCGTTGATGATCCTGTTTGTCTCACTTCATTATGAGCTGTTAGAATAAATACTTTAAACCTGCCGTATCTTATAAAGTAAACAAGCAGAACATAAACAACTAAATCAAAGTAGTATTTTTCAATAATATTGTAATAGTGGTACGAGTTCGTTTTTTTTTGTCCAGTGCTTTAAGAGCTGGTATAAAGGCTAAAGCCTCGTCTAGCATACTACAAAATACATCGCTTTAACTGTCACATACTGCATACTACTGAGGAACGCAGTATGCAGTATGTACTGTATACAGCATACTGCGTTCGTCAGTAGTATACAGTAGGCGGTTTCGAATACAGCCCTGGGGTCTCATTTATAACCGTTGCGTACGCACAAAACGGGGCCTGAAATGTGCGTACGCCACTTCCCACGCAACAGTTGTGATCTATAAAAACAAACTTGACGGGAGAATGTGCGCACCGGTATGGAAACTTTGACCCATGCGTACGCACATTATGGAGGCACCGAGGTAGGGGAAACTGGAGACGCAGATGGTGAGGTGGTGAATTGAAGCCAGACTGTAGAAAATAAATGTCTACAGTCTCTCACACATTTAACTTCTCTTCATACTTATATCCACTTTATCATAAACATTTAAACAGCAGTGTTATTTGTGCTAGTGAGCCATAACTATTCCACAAGCACCTTACAAATGTAAAATATATAAGGCAACTCAAATCTCAAGTCAAATTCCGTTCAGTATCTCATCAGCGCTGTCTCACCATCACGTTCCTCCACCACCGGAGCTCAGAGGAGAGGATCGGACTATCGACAGTCGCAGTCAGCTGTGGAGCAGCTGTTGAAATCATCATCATCGGTTGTAGAAATCCAAGATTATATCAAATAGCATTCAAGAATGGCAAAACAGAGCGCCTATAGTTTTAATAAGATCTTCCAATAGTGTGCAGATATCACCAAGTACCATATTAGTTTTCATAGAGTTGTTGTGTAAAATCGCTTCAGTGAACATGACATGACTTATTAATTTATGTATGGTTTATTAGATAGGGACAGATACAGTATACATAGACAAAATGAAAACAGCTATCCGATGCAACTTTAAGACTGTCTCCAGTGCGCCACCGCGGTGCGCCACTCTGCCTCCTCCAGTCACCTCCACCCAGCACATCTTCACCAGTATGGAGAGTGTAAATTAACAAAGTGAGGAAATAAAGCGTCTCTCACACAATCGTTACTCTCCATATCCTCATTATTGTAGCCGTGTGCCTTGAGTTCGTCTAACTGATATAATATAAAAATAACAAACGCCATAGTGAATGAGCAGTGAGCAGCAACGGCCGCCAGCTTTATTCAATTCTCCTGCCACACAACAACAGACCCGTAGCGGAAGCTCCCCCCCTCGTCTTCCTGCCCTACGGCAACAGAGAAGGACCAAACATCTTCTTCGCCAAAATACAGTTTAACCCATTAACAAGTGTAGGAGAGTCTGTTACACATCTCCCCCCCTCAACTGGAAACGTCCCCGTTTCTTAACCCAAATAACAATAATAAACAGTTTATTCCGGGATCTGTGTAAACAATACCTCCTATAAAACAGTGCTTAACTCTGGCAAACATTAAAGTGCAACAAGGCTACAACATATAAAACTCAGAACCCGACAAAGTCTTTAAGGTGCGAAGGGGGTCGCACCACTCTCCCCCTGCGAGACTGAGTGGGTTCAGACCCCACTGAGTCCCCCCCAAGTCCATAATCCAATCCTCCAGTCTGAAACTGACCCTCCCCAACAGGAAGTTGGGAGGCTGGCAAAGCCCCCAAGGCGGGAGGGCAGGTGAAGGGAGGAGTAGCAGCAGGAACAGTTTGTGTCGGTAATGGCAGAGTGTACGGTTTGAGTACAACCTGGGCTCGCTCCATTGAGTCCAGGGGGTTGATGATGCGGTATGTCAGTGCAGCTACCCCTCCAGAAGCCAGCACCTGCACCACCCGATAGGGGCCCTTCCAGTGTGGCGCCAGCTTGGTACGGCTCTCAGTGGGGTTATTTAGCCATACCAGCGCCTCCACGCTGTAGGCCCGGTGGCAGCTACGCTCATCATAATACAGTTTCTGTCTCTCATGTGCTTCTGCCACGTTGAGCCTAGCCATGCTGAATGCTGACTCCAGCTGCTCCGCCATGGACAACACATACTCTGGCGGCGATCCAGGGCCCCGGTAGTCCAGAATGCCAAGGGGCACACACACGTCCGCTGGAACCCGGGCCTCGCGCCCATGTATGAGGTAGAAGGGGGTGAACCTTGTACTGGAGTGCTTGGAGGTGTTGTATGCAAAAGCAACTTGCTTCACATACGTGTCCCACTCACCCCCATGAGTAAGCAACATCTTGGCCAGCTGATCGATCAGAGTTCTGTTATGACGCTCCACCATGCCATCCGATTTGGGGTTGTAAGCAGTGGTGCGCGTTTTCTTTATGCCCAACAGCTTACAGAGGCTCTGAATTACCTCTGCCTCAAACTGGCGGCCCTGATCACTGTGGAGAACTTCCGGGACTCCATGCACTAACACATAGTCCTCAAACAGGCAGTGGGCCACTGTTTGCGCTGTCTGGTTCTGTAGGGCGTACAAGTTTACAAACTTAGTGAAGTAGTCCTCCACTACTAAAATGTATCTGTTTCCCCGGGAGGTCAGAGGCAACTCCAAAATGTCGGCAGCCACCCTCTGCATCGGGCGGACAGCCTGAGACCCCCCCATGGGTGCCCTCTGCCTGGGAACTGGGCACCTCCGGGTCTGACAGGCTCTGCATTGCTCACACCACTGTTTAATGTCTCTCAACATAAAGGGCCAGTAGTAGGATTGCCTGGCCTTTTCCCACACACGTTCCGCTGAAAAGTGTGCGGCGGCCGGCCCCCCATGTAACTGCTGCAGGAGCTCCGGCACCATGGAAGGGGGAATCACCACCTGAATTTGCTCCTCCCCCGAAGATGCAGAATGCACTGTCCGACACAGCAGTCCCTCAATGAGTGACAGACGGTTAAACTCAGTCCATAGTTTCCTCAGCTCAGCAGAGGACCCCCTGAGGAGCCTGCGAGGCGGTCTCGTTGTGCCCTGCTCCAACCAAGCCAACACTGTGCTAATGTCCGTGTCCTCGCGCTGCAAGGGCAGCAGCTCCGAGTCCCTGATGGAGAGAGAATAGGTAGGCTCCAGGTTCATGTGTGTCGTGTCTGGAGATGAGGAGCAGTTTGGCTCCTCCACAGCGGCAATGGTGAGCCCCCAGCTGAAGTGTCCGGGTCAACAGGGGGAGGTGAAACAGGCCGGCGGGACAGTGCATCGGCATTGTTATGACGGGAACCGTCCTTGTGAATCATGACCCAGTCCAACGGGTCCAACTCCAAAATCCACCTACTCCTCCGTCCCGTGGGGTCATGGTCCATAGCCATGCGCCTGAGGCCCAGCAGAGGACGATGGTCAGTTATGATTGAGAAAGTAGACAGTCCCACATAGTGTTTGAATTCACGTACTGCCCACACGACTGCCCACAGTTCCCGATCGAACGTGGACCACCGCTTTTGTGTGAGGGAGAGAGCCTGGCTGGCGTAGGCCACTACCCTCTCGAGCCCCTCAACTTCCTGTGCCAGCACCGCTCCCACTGCATCTTTGGAAGCGTCGGTGCAGATTTTAAATGGGAGTGCAAAATTTGGCAGCATCACCACCGGAGCGGAGATAAGCACCTGCCTGAGGTAGGTAAAAGCCGCCTCACACTCAGCCGTCCACTCAAAGGGCACATTTTTCCCTATCAAGTGATTCAGGGGTGCAGCATGTTGTGAAAAGTTTCTCACGAACCTCCTGTAATATGAACAGAGGCCCACAAAAGCTCTAACCTCCGAGGGGGTGCCGGGGGTAGGCCAGGTTCTCACCTTTTCAGTATTACGAGGGTCTGGGTGGAGGCCCTGCCGAGAGACCACATGGCCCAGGAAAACCACATGGTCCTTGGTGAAGTGGCATTTTTTTGGATTGAGTTTCAGGCCAGCCCATTGTATCCTGGACAGAACCTCCTCGAGGTGAAGGAGGTGACTCTCGAACGAGCGACTGTAAATCAGTATATCGTCCAGGTACACCATGCATATATGCCAAGGGAGGCCCCTCAGGACGAGCTCCATCATACGCTGGAAGGTGGCCGGAGAGTTGGTCAGACCCATAGGCATGGCCCGCCACTGGTACAGCCCCCTGCCAGTTGTAAAGGCCGTTTTCTCACGGTCCTCCTCAGCTACTTCCACCTGCCAGTAGCCGTTCGAAAAGTCAAGTGTGCTGAACCAGGATGAGCCGGCCAGGGCATCCAGGCTGTCATCCACTCGTGGAAGTGGGTGTGAGTCTTTGATCGTCACCGAGTTGAGGCGACGATAGTCGATGCAAAACCTCCACTGTCCCCCTTTCTTTCGAACTAGCACCACCGGGGCTGCCCAGGGGCTGCAGCTCTCCTCCACAACTCCGTCACTCAGCAGACCAGCCACCTGCCGCTCAATCTCCGCTCTTTTCTCAGGAGATGTGCGATAGGCACGCTGTTTGGTAGGGGGGTGGTCACCGGTTCTAATACGGTGTTCCACTAAGGTGCACTTGCCCGTGTTTCTGCCAGACAGGTTGAAAACATCAGTAAATCTATGAAGTAGTTCCGACAGCTCCGCCCTCTGCTGCGCTGTGACCGGTGAGTCATCCAAGTTGACAGGGCCTGCTGCAGATGGCGGTGTGTTTACATTAATGTCCGTGTGACTGGGGGGTGCTACAATATCCTTTTTCCCCACAGGGTGGAGCTCCCCGAGGTGCAGCCCCCGTTTGAGCTCGACAGTTCTGCCTGATGGATTGAGGATGCGGGCTAATGTGACTCCATTTTTCACACTACTCACAGTGTGGGCCACTACTAGCCCCGTCGTCTCCGGAATATTGGGTTCCAGATACCCCTCAAAGTCTCTGGCAAGCAAGCTAGCACCACCAGGGGAACAAACAGTCACTGGCACTAGGACCTCACTCAGGGGGGGAATGGTCATAACATCAGCAAGGGACACGTTACAGCACACAGGAATCATCTCCCCACCCCGCAGTAGAGGCACAGCGACATCCCATAATTGCAACACTCCCCGCCCCAAGTCCAGCAGTGCATGGTTCTTGGTCAGAAAGTCCAGACCGAGCAGAACACTTTGAGTGGATTCCCTCAACACATAGAAAGTGTGCTGCCAGCAGGTGGGGCCCAATCGGAAAGTGACCTCGATGGTGCCCAGGGTATCCAACATTTGTCCATTAACGGCCCGAGAGTCAACATAGTTCTTTTTCAGGGGCCGGTTCTGCAGGGCAGGGACTGACATACGAAAGTCAGCACTAATTAGTGATACATGAGCTCCAGAGTCCACTAATATGGAGACTTCATTACCTTCCACCACACCTCTAACGTAAGATGTGGGACGGTCATCACAGTCCACATTAGCAGTGTCATTAGTCATGTTGTGTTGCAAGGGGCCCTCAGTCAGGAAGGCTGATGTCTGGGCCTCGACACCAGCTACTGACCGTTTCCCTGATGGCCGCTGTCAGCATTCGGCTGCTGTGGCAGGAAACGCACACCACGCCTCCCTGGCTCCTCCTCACGCCGGGACCGCCACCCAGGGCTAGGGCTCCTGCGCCCAGGCGGCTTATTTGCGGGGGACCTGCCCTGGTCCAGGGAGTGTTCATGAGGCAGGTGAGGCCCTCTCATCGGAAACAGCCCACGATCTGGAGAGCGGCCCCGGTATCCATCATAGGACCCCCTCGCCTGACATCCAAACTCCCCACAGGTACAGCCACAGCGTCCCCCTGAGGGTGAGCGGAATCCACGCTCCGTCCTGTCAGTGTTCCTGGCCCTAAGCCTCTGATTCTCATTATAAATCTCTTTCATGTCCATTCTCATAGCATACATGTCCTCAGTTAATTTACCAATGGCCCTCTGAAGGCCATCAGTAGCAGACACGGACTGCACGGCTGTATTCTCCCCCAGGGAAGCACCTGCGAATGTGCTGACACAGTCTCTCTGCAGGGCCGCCCTGGCATTCTCACAGCGCTCAGCAATAGTCAATGCCTCGTCCAGGTCAGTGGCACCCTGCTCCAGGCACTTGGCTCTCAACACCGGGTCCAGGCCGGTGAGAAAGCGCCGAAACTTCTCCTCCCTCTGCGCGACGTCTCCGTAGTCTGGGAACGCCTCCGCCACCAGCCGGCTCACGTCAGCGGCGTACACCTCCAAACTCTCTCCTGGAGAGCGCACACGAGCAGAGAGGCTGGCTCTGAAGCGGTCCATGAATTGTCTCTGTCCAAACGCTGCTCCGAGCTTCTCTTTAACAGCAGCATAATTATTTTTGACTGCCGCGGGAAGGCTGTCCCACAGCAGAAAAGCCGACTTGCTGAGGCGAGTAGGAAGAATCCTCACCAGCTCATCACTACAGTCGCCGCCGTCCGAAGTCGCGCCGACAGCCACCTCCAACTGTCTGACCCAGCCGAGGAAACTCTGGCTCCCGTCACCAGCAAAAGGAGCGGGCAGGTCGACTCGAACTTCCCTGCCAGGCGAACTTCTGGCAAGCCGCGCCATGCTGGGTTTGAAAGGATCTTCGTCTCCACACCACATGTCAGAAACTACCAACGGCTCGTCAAAAAAACAAAAGACCACCGCTGCCACCAATGTAGCCGTGTGCCTTGGGTTCGTCTAACTGATATAATATAAAAATAACAAACGCCGTGGTGAATGAGCAGTGAGCAGCAACGGCCGCCAGCTTTATTCAATTCTCCTGCCACACAACAACAGACCCGTAGCGGAAGCTCCCCCCCTCGTCTTCCTGCCCTACGGCAACAGAAAGTAGTACTGAGGCTATCATTATCAACGTCCACATGAATATTAAAATCACCTACTATAATGACTTTATCTGTTTTCAGGACTAAGCTTGATAGAAACTCTGAGAATTCAGAAAGAAATTCAGAATATGGTCCTGGAGCGCGGTACACTATAACAAATAAAATTGGCTGTAGTGTTTTTCAGGTTGGGTGTGAAAGACTAAGAACAAGGCTTTCAAATGAGTTATAATTTAGTTTAGTTTTAGGATTTATTAATAGGCTTGAGTCGAAGATGGCTGCAACTCCACCT
>CAKAKR010041402.1:0-19243 GCA_916700685.1 Adelosebastes latens
CAGGAAATTACTGTTTATCAGAATCAGAAATACTTTATTTATCCCCGGGGGGGAAATTGGGACGTTACAGTTGCTCTTATACAGTATATAAGCATAAAGAAATATAAGAAAAATAATAAGTAAAATGTAAATTATGTACATAATGCTACAATATATTACACAATATATGTAGAGAAGTATAAATAAATAATAAGAAATGAGAAATATAAAAAATATGTACAAATATGTGCATCAAACACATACCATATACTGTATAACCACAGTGTAAATAAGTAAATAAAAATTGCTGAGAAGTGGGCTCTATTAAGTGTGTTATATATAAATGCAAGAATAGTATAAATGCACAGTATAAATGCAGTATTAATGGCAATTAGTATTGCACAGTTGAATTATTGTACAATTTATTGTACATTTTAATCAGTATTGCACATAAGAATAATAAGAAATTATGATGTAGTAGCTGCTGACAGATGAAATAAGTCCAGGGCCTGTCTATTGACTCAGAGAGTCTGTGGCGCTCTGTGGTGCATCTCGGTGGAATGAGCCTACTATTAGAATAGTATAATGATAATAACAGATTTACAAGTTACCTTTTACTTGAATGTGAATAATATCCCAGATTATTCAGGCAGATTAACTATAAAGTGCTGTTAAACACAGCTCTGCATGAGATCGCTTCATTTTCATACTGTAAAATTCTTTAATTTCATGTAACTAAGTAACTAATCTCTCTGGAACATTTCTAGGGAACTACCGTTTCAGAAGGGAGACATTGTCTACATTATTCGACAGGTGGATCAAAACTGGTATGAAGGGGAACATCATGGAAGAGTCGGCATTTTCCCTCAAAGTTACGTTGAGGTACGTATCTTGACTCAGTGATTACTCTTCCGAGGAGAGCAGCTAGGACAAGTTATTGAAATAATGTTTCTTTCAGTTTATCATTTACATTTTTTCATTTTCCATAAATACATATTTTATGTAATCAAATTAGAGTATAGAGAGATTGCATAAGCATTCTGCGGCATAGTGTGATACAACTTGTATTTTCTTACTTGTTATTTGTTGCCTCCTCCAGCTCCTTCCCCCCACAGAGAAAGCCCAGCCAAAGAAAATGGCCCCAGTACAGGTACTGGAATATGGAGAGGCCGTCGCCCGCTTCAACTTCAACGGGGACACAGTGGTGGAGATGTCCTTCAGAAAAGTATGGACTGGACTTTTGTTACTCATACTTTATTTATCCAAAGGAATTCTTAACAATACTTACGATATGTGTGTCTGCAGGGAGAGAGGATCACGCTGATTCGTAGAGTTGATGAAAACTGGTATGAAGGCAAAATCTCAGGCACCAACCGCCAAGGCATCTTTCCCGTCACCTACGTAGAGGTGAACAGACGACCCCGCGTCAAAAACGGGGTGGAGTATCTGGACCCTCCCGTCAGCCAGTCGCCACAGCGCAGCACCAACGCTTCTCCTCAGGTAAGGGGAGTCAGTAGCCAAGAAGAGTTTATATCACTACATCTGTGAATTTATAAATCCTCTTCTGTGTTCACCTTTGACACCCACCTTTTCATTTAATTATTTTTTTGCCCTGTGAATTTCTCATCTTCCATTTCCTTTTCTTTTCTTCCTCTCATCCCCTCTTTGCTTCGATCTCCTCCCACGTTCCTCTTAAAAGCTGTATCGTAATCGTCTGACCACCTCCCCGCTGCCCCTCCCTCGCTCCCCCCGCCGCTCCGTGTCCCCCGAGGTCCACGCCATTTCCTCTGAGTGGATCTCCCTGACTGTGGGAGGAGGGAGCCCTCCCGCCGCCCCCACCCCTCCCCTGCCGCCGCTGCCCACCGTGTCCTACCGCTGCGGCGAGTACCTGCCCCCGCCCTATTCTGCCAGCCCCGTGCCTCTCATCAGTGGAAGCCCGTACTGCGTCTCCCCCACGGCTTCCCCATCTGCCTCCCCTCTCCCCCCGCCTTACCCGCCCAGACCCAACTCAACCACTCCCTTCCTCACGTTCACCCCACCTCAGGGGGGGGACTTCCTGCTCTACCCTCCCTCCCCACGTCTGTCACGCAGCGTGAGCCCCTGTGGAGGGCCGGTGCTGGAGGGATGGGTGAGGGGGGACAAGGAGTTGACAGAGGGGGACGGCACAGAGGGGGACAGGGGCCACGCAGCCCCGGGCAGCAGGATAAATAGCCCTGCAGAGGTATCTTCTGCATGGTGTGCGGTGTTGCATCTCAGGCTCACTCAGGAACGCGGGCTTCTGGCCACAGTTTGATTCCCTAAAATAGATGATTGATGAAGTACTGAAGCTGACATTTCTGTGTGGAAGACGTGACTAACCTTTAGATTTGAGCCCCGTCGATGAATCTGCTGGTTTAGTGGAAGCAGAATAAGTTCAACCTGGTCACACTGCTTAAAGCTGCAAGTCTGCATGTTGTTGTGTGTGCTACTAACACACAAAGTGTTTTACAGTGTGAGTTTCAGATTTCCGAGCTGTAAAGGACTGTGAGAGCATTTCCAGGATTGATTTGAGAGCTCGAGTTTCTTTCTCTTCATAAAATCCAGCATTTGGTTGCATGTTGTTGTTGTTCCATGCAGAGGTGTGATGACTTGAATGCCGTCGGAGTTTGGAAGTTTATTTAGGACAGTGACATATTTATTAGTGAGTATTTATAGGTTTCACATGTTGGCTTGTGTTTCAAAAGCTGCTGCGAGGTTGAAATTTCCACCTAAAGGGAAATGCAACCTGACTGTGGCTGAAGTATGATGGTATTTACAGCAGGTGGAGACGTGGTGCAAGCTTTGGAGAAAGCTTTTATTTTGTAAATATCCTTGCTGATTTGACATTTTTATGTTGCAGTTTGTGAAGAATGAGGCCGACCATCATGGACGGAGCTCCAGAAGCCCCGTGATGCTGTTCGACATCCAAGATAACAACAATGTTAACTCCTTTGCGGTAAGATGCTGCAGGGTTTTATTGGAGTAGATTTACAAAAGTAATGTGTAGTTTGTTAAGTGGCTTCATCATCTGTTTAACTTTTTAACACATCACCTTCAAAGATCCATTTGACTCACATCATCTTTAACTCCCATTATGTCTTCTATATTTGTGTTATATGTTAAATATGTGAGATATTTGAGGACTGCCCTCCATCAGAGGAGTAGTTCAACATTTTGGGGAAAAAAATATATTCACTTTCTTGCTGAAAGTTTAATGAAAAGATCAATATCAATCTCATGTTGGCCGGTTAGCTTAGCTTAGCAGAAAGACTGATAACAGGGCGAAACAGCTTGCCTGGCTTTGTCCGAAGTTAATAAAATTCACCCACCAGTGCATCTAAAGCTCACTAATTAACATAACGTGTTAACTGGTGTCTTGTTTGTTTAATCCGTACAAAAGGATCAGGTTAGTTGCTGCACAACCGAACATGAAAGTAGCTAGAGGGGTCTTGTAGTGCCGGAAGGGCTTTAAATTTTAAAAAGGGATGTTGAAGAACCAGGTCGATAAGCAGGAATAGAGCAAAAAAAAAGTGGCATTATTAAAGGAACAGTGTGTAACATTTCAGGGGATCTATTGGCAGAAATGGAATATAATATTCATAACTATGTTTTCATTAGTGTATAATCACCTGATAATAAGAACCGTTGTGTTTTCATTACCTTAGAATGAGCCCTTCATAGCTACATAGGGAGAGGGTCCTCTTCACGGAGTCCGCCATGTTGCTCCGCCATGTTTCTAAAGTAGCCCAGAGCGGACAAACCAAACACTGGCTCTACAGAAGGCCTCTCACGTTTTTACGTTACCTGAAGGCCACCGTAGTTCTCCGACACGCTTGTGAAACTGCGGTAACGTGAGCCGCAAAGTGCAAATACGTGGTACCGCCAGCCGCCGTCTGACTTCCGTTGCTCCTAAAGTAGTGTTATTATCGTAAGGATGGCCTCTGAGCGAGGCGAACGGCGTTAACATGGTTTTGCACTCGGTGGCTCACGTTGCCGCAGTCTTGGAAAGGGAGGAGTGAGCGGAAGGGTTCTCAGTTGGTTGCAATCTGCAACCACAACACTAGATGCCTCCAAATCCTATATACTGTACCTTTAACAAAAAGTTTACTGAAAAAAAGGGCAAAAATTAAACCCTGGAAATTCAATAAAACCACATTTAAACTGGGGCAAAATAACGCCAAACAAAAGAAAGCTGCATCCTCACAGCAAGCTGCCACAGTAATAAAATCTAGTGAGAAACTTTTAAAACGTTTTACGTTTACAACATTGGCCACCACAGTTACATCACCAGGCAATCAGCAGACACACCAGGAAGTCACTGCTCTCGGCCAAGAAACAGTCCAGCACATAACTCCCTGTAAAACTGCAAATTGTCGTTTTTACACATAACACTGTTTCCCGTGTTTTCAGTCTTTATGCTAAGCTAAGCTAACTGGCTGCTGGCTTTATATTGAATGGAAAGATATGAGAGTGGAATCAATCTTCTCATCTATCTGTCAGCAAAAAAGGGAATAAGAGTACATTTACCCAAAACGTCGAACTATTTCTACCCGTCAGCTCCCCTTTAATACTGCATGTTCATGCTGAATATTATCCTGTAAAAAGTGAACTAATATTTCATGTTTCCTGTCTACATGCTCTCACTCTGGTGTCTTGCCTTTTCATGCCTCTCGTCCTGGGCTCCACCAACGTCTCCTCTGCTCTTTCTCCTGGCTTTTAACGGATCACTTCCTTTTCTGCCTTGCTACTTACTGGACCCAACTTCCTGTCTCGCCCTTCGTCCCCCTCCCCTCCCTCTCTAACTCCTCACCTCCTCCCCCCCTCCTCAACTTCACCTCGGCCTCTTTCGGGACTCTCCGCTGTCTGTCTTTCTCTGACGACTTCACCTACTAGGAGGCAGTGTGTAATGAGATCTTGAATATAGCTGAGACCTCGGTGAGGTACTGCAGCACCCTGTCCCACCACCCTCGTGACTCTGTCCATAGACTGCACCCCCACCCCAGTAAACAATCTCTCATCATTTCCCAGCAACCCCTGTCCCACAGCAGCAGCCCGGAGCCGAACCGTCTCAACTGTGGAATGTGAGTAGGAGCTGTGTTGCAATTTCGCATCTTAGTATTTCATTTTTCCTGATTCATTTTTAGCAAGTTTACCAGTTTATCCTCGTGTCCCGCTCCAGTTTCCAGGCTCTGTACAGTTATGTGCCGCAGAACGAAGACGAGCTGGAGCTGCAGGAGGGAGATCTCGTCAGCGTCATGGAGAAGTGCGATGACGGCTGGTTTGTCGGTATGTGCCTGCAGGCCTCCGGGATGCATTCCTCAGAGACACTGTCACACTCGCTGTGTCACATTAATCCATATAGGGTTTCTGCACAATGACAGCAAAGGACTGTACGCGTGCAATGTGCATGCTCAGGGCAGAAGTAGAGTCATTTTCACCATCACATCCTTCCATATAGGGTTTCTAAAGAGTGACAGCAGAGGATTGAGTGCAAAGGACTTAATTTTAGATATAGCTTAAATAGATTATTTTTGAATCATTTTACTTTCTTTTGCCTGATCCACGTTTCTCTTCCTTTTTCTCTACAGGTACCTCAAAGAGGACGAAACAGTTTGGGACTTTCCCTGGGAATTACGTGAAGGAGGTGAAACTGTAAAGCTATCTAATCTGGCTGTAACACATGGTTGCCTGTCAAGCTTGGAAGTCATTACTATCGCGCATGGCTGTTGGTTAGCGTAGTCGTTTAGCCAGGCGAATCCATTTTGTCTGGGAAAGTGATCGGTTCGGCCTGAGGTATGTCAAACTGCACGGAGGGGAGGCGGAGACGGAGACAGCTCACTGCCCAAACCTCAGCATGGTGTACACCTTGACCACATTTCACACACTTCTTGACACGTCCGTCTCCACGAGTGGAATTTCCTCCCACAAAGTAGCTTTTATTGTACAGATAATAGCTTCCATCTTGTCCGTGTAATTTACAGTATAGACGTGTTCACGTGGCACCTCAGCGAGGAGGCCGGCAGCAGAGCAGTGTGTGGATTAAAGAGCGGATCTTATTACCTGAACGGGACTTGGGAGGATTCAGAGTGTATTTTTATGGGATGTGTGGTTGGAGCTGTTTGTCATGAGCTACCTTTCAGCACCAGAGGTGTTAATTATGATTAGTAATGATGATGCAAACCATGTGTTTGCTTCCAAAACAAAACCGTCAGTGTTTGGATCAACATTTATTTATTTATATGGTGGTTCATTCAATTTTCCTCAGTTTAGATTTGAGAAAATGACTTAAATTCAGAGCCCTTTTACTTTGTGTTACATGTTATGAATCATCATAAAGTCAGTATTTGAAGAACATCACAACATTCACAACTCAGTGTAACCCGAAAGCTTTAGATACCGGTTCAGTATTGCCTTCATTTTCTATAACAACAGTTATAACGAAGTCATGCAGATGGCGGGAAACACTTAAATGTTGACTTTAGCTTCTCGTTAGCAAACACAAGTACAGGACACTGTGTTGCATGTCTGATAAAAGTGAAGAGAAACCATGTATATGCACATCCTATATTTTCAGAATCTATTTATTTGTCCTTTTATACCTCTTCTGTTAAAATAGAAGTGTTTGCTGATGAACGATGCCTGTAAGGTAGCTGGTGGTAGACGCCGCCTGGCTCCAGCGCAACCACAGGACAGGCGTGGTAGCACTTAACTTCCTGTTTGGCAGGGCTGTCCCGAATACCATTTTTTGGGGCTTCGAAGCTTCGGGGAAAAATATTCGAAGATATTCGAAGCTACGCGGAAGAGCGCGGCAGGCTGACATGTTTTTCTGCCGCACTACTGTACACACACGCACCTCTACACACAGCACACAGCGATATCCGTCTGAGAGTAACTAATGATTATTAATAATGTTGTGGGATTATTCCTTATTACATGGGCTATGTAGTGACTTCAGGAAACAAACTAAAAGCCGCTGAGAGGCTGAGGTCGGGCCCAGTTCGCTTGTCCGACGCGCTATCAAAATGATAAACTGAGATTAAAAAAATACGTTGAACAAAATCTTATTTAATGAAAATGATCAACTTATTATAACTTGCACAAAATCAGGACAATCAACAGCGATCAAAAGTAAATAGCGGTCAACAAAAAATACGACGACCCACTCACCCTCTCTTCCCTCCGGCACCCAGGTGAACAGCTGATTATATTAACTATGAGTGGCGCCCACATCCATGTGACCCAAGTTTCCCAATCATTGCGTTCACATAATAATAAATGATAATATCCCAAACATTAACTAATACCAATACCAAAATATATAAACCATCACAAACCTAATTAACATTAATACAAACATTACTCCTACAGGCTATTTTGGTGATTTATACATTATTATTAAATACTTATATATATGAAAAAAACAAAGCATTTGAATACTGATTTGGAGGTGGAATACCATGGCAACAGTCGAAGCTTCGAAGCATTTGGGTCAGCCCTACTGTTTGGTCATCTATGGAGATCCCACCTAACATGATAATAGTAGATTAATCACAAGAAGCTATTTAATGTTTTAAGTAAAGCCAACAAGGTGTCTTAGAAAATAATGATTTTTAAGAGCTTATTGAGATTTTAACCACGCCCTTACTGACGAGATTGTATGTTTTAGCCATGTAAATGTGTACAGAAAACTTTAAGAGGCCTTCCAAATATGGCTACGTATTTTCATATGTGATGACTACAACGTGGAATGATTTAAACAATAAAGTCAGCATTATTCAGCATGAAATCGGAGCATGAAACACTATCAATCTTCGCCACCCTTTAGCTTTAAAGCAAACAGAAGTGATGACAGGGTTAACTCCCTGATGGAAGATGGCTTTGAATTGTGGTATCAAAGCAATCAGAGCCGTCTCCCCGCGAGTACAGAGCTCCCAGATCCTGTAACAGACGCCACATGTCAGAGTAGATCCTCGACACACGCACAGATTGAAAGACGATAGCTATTGTTTTCCCCTAGCTCGTGTTTTCATCAAATTCCTCGTTGTCATCAACCGCGGCACTGTGCTCATCCAGCCTTCGCAGAGCTGTCAAATAGTACTCGCAAGTAATTCTCAGTGCTTGTTACGACCTGCTCGGACTGGCAGTAATTGCTGAGAAAGTCATTTAAAGTTGGTTTAGTTGATGCCAGGCAGTAGGTAGTGAGCTCCTTTTCCCAATCGTTTCTAATCAAATGGTGCCAGACTATCAGCGGGCCTTCCTTTTTTTTAAGAATAACTCAAAATCAGAAACATAATGTGAAGTATTGAAAGATAAAACAGTAGCTCTCACTTAGATCTAAACGTGTATGTTTACTATATCTTTGTTGTTTGAATGTGTTAGCTACAGTTGTGCAGTGATGATAAACATTGACCTAATGGTTTGAAGCTGTATGTGGCTGCCACATGAAGTGATATATGACGTTTAATAATTGACATTAATTTAACACAATTCAGTAGCAATCAGTGTTTCATCCTCTCCGACGTTTGCGGCCGTTTCTTCTTTTTTTTGCCAACATCAGCAAAGGAATGTTTTCTACAGATAATACACTGCATTATGGGTTTGCCTGTATAGCACTGATATAATATTCAGGTATTTTGTTACACCACAGAAGTATGTTTTCCCCTCCACTGCTGGCTAAACATTTTTGTTCCTGTGTAACTGCAGCTCCGCTTGAATGTGCTGATGAGGTTGGGAGTCTGTTGACCTCCTGTAGGCTTTTCAAAAGGAGCTCAAACATGATGGACAAATAATCATTTAGTCATAATAATATAACACAACTCTAGATTGTTTCTGTGCTCCATCACAGGATGTATGAATGTATGAATATATGAATGTGGCACACATAATATGTAAAAAAAAAAATGTTCATCTTGAATGAACATGCAGACTATTGAGCAGCATGGCACAAGAAGAAGGATTGTAAATATGTAAAATATAAAATAGACTGCGAGCGATGGGAGAGTCAGATGGAGCTCTCTGTCACTCGCAGCGGTTTATTATTTACCTGAAGGATTAAGCACAGAGTGGAGCGTTACTGAGCACAGGAAAGTTTGACGCATATGAACATTACGCTGCCATTTGTGACCATCATAATTCCTTATGTTAGATGCAAAATTGTGCCTCATTTTCATTTAATGTTTTTGTTTTTTTTGGGGGGGTTTTATCACTGAAATGTATCCATGACATATTTAATGTAACCATGGTTTCCCCATTAGTCCTACTAGTCTCTGTGATGGGAGAACATTTTACTAAGAACTTGTCAGTTACTGTGCAAGTACCTAAAAGTGTGACACGATGCTTTAACTTAATGATTAATAATCATAAGAATGGACTAAGTTTGATGATGAGACGCACAACCTGCAACAGGTTTGGTTTGTTTGCTTCAATTTTGCAGTGCTGTTACATTGACAATATTAAAAATAAAAGATACTATATACACTGCTGTGACTTCGGTATTATGCAATATTTAATAAACCGTTTAAACCATTTTGGTGTGTTAACCTGTTTTGATTTGTGGCTGAATGATAGCAGAGGTAGAGCTGTTTGGAAATGTTAATGGAGTCTTAAAGTCTAAGTTTAAAGGTTTATAAGCAAGTAAACATGTTTTTTAAAAGGCCTATTCTCTGCGGCGGTGTGATCATGCAAATTCATGTGAGCTAAAGGTGGAACTTTTGCTCTCTAAGTTGCTGATTATCTTCTTTTTTTGAATGTAGCACATCATTTCCCTGGATAATTATTGAAATTGATGCTAAAGAGGTGAGATAACAGAGGAAAATGTCAATAAAATTACATAGTTATGGTAGACTTATTTTGTCTGCACTGAGAGGCCTATAAAGCACCAGTATGATCTCATTATGATGTTGACAGATGTGTTTGTACAGGCCTAACAGTCAGGAGCAGATGGACTTTTCACTTGACTAAAAGGCTTCACTTTTTAAAGCCCTTACAGACTTCTCTGGCATGCTGCTGAGGATGCATGTAAACCCCACAAGAAAGGACGTATTTCATTGGGTCAGTCTGTCTGCCCGGAGGTTTTTCTTTTCTCTCTACTTTCAGCAGAGATCCTCTGGCAGGAATTCAAGTTTTGGGAGCGGCACATTCCACATCCTGGGATTTAGCTCTACCATAAATGGTAAGCTTGCTTATAACACGGTGACGTACCGGCAGGCCGACATCCCTAAAACAAACACTGGAGCTCATCTGAGAGCAGCCGAACAGGAGGAGGCATCACTCCGCTCTCATTTCAGAGGAGTTTCATTGTTGTTACTCATAGAAAAACTTCAGATTCACTACAATTATTTCACGTTTTGAGTGGTTGGTGTGTCTTTGTGTAGCTCACTGTTTTTAGCTCAGGTTTAACAAATCAACTCCAAATTCATCAATTTATTCAACCACAGCCCCACAACACTCTTATCCAAACTGGATCCTGGAAGCAAGAAGGTGCAAAAACAGTTTAGTTTGGAGTTGATGTGCCAGTGTTGCTCCGGATATAAATGGATGTTTTACATGGAGTGCTAACACACAGGAGTCCTCACAAAAAATAATGACCACAGCAAAAGGGCCCTCTATGGTAGATAAAATGTGATAATGTGCCCTTCCAGTGGAGAAATCATGATAAAGTGCCATCTAGGGTGCCCTTCCAGTGGAGAAAATGTGATTAAGTGCCCTTCCAGTGGAGAAATCATGATAAAGTATCCTCTAGGGTGGCCTTCCAGAGGAGAAAACATGATGCAGTGTCCTCTAGGGGGGCCTTTCAGTGGAGAAAACATGTTAAAGTACCCTCTAGGGTGCCCTTTCCGTGGAGCAAACATGATAAAGTACCATCTAGGGTGCTCTTCCAGTGGAGAAAACATGCTAAAGTGCCCTCTATTGTGCCCTTCCAGTGGAAAAAACGTGGTAAAGTGCCCTCTAGGGTGCTCTTCCAGTGGAGAAAACGTGATAAAGTGCCCCTCCAGTGGAGAAAATGAGATAAAGTGCCATCTAGGGTGCTCTTCCAGTGGAGAAAACGTGATAAAGTGCCCTTCGAGTGGAGAAATCGTGATAAAGTGTCTTTTAGGATGCCCTTCCAGTGGAGAAAACGTGATAAAGTGCCCTTCAAGTGGAGAAAACGTGGTAAAGTGCCTTCTAGGGTGCTCTTCCAGTGGACAAAACGTGGTAAAGTGCCATTTAGGGTGCCCTTCCAGTGGAGAAAATGTGATAAAGTGCCCTTCCAGAGGAGAAAACGTGGTAAAGTGCCCTTTGTGTGGAGAAAACGTGGTAAAGTGCCTTCTAGGGTGCTCTTCCAGTGGAGAAAACGTGGTAAAGTGCCCTTTGTGTGGAGAAAACGTGGTAAAGTGCCCTCTAGGGTGCTCTTCCAGTGGAGAAAACGCGGTAAAGTGCCCTTCCAGTGGAGAAATCGTGATAAAGTGCCCTCTACGGTGGCCTTAAAATTGAGAAAACATGATGTAGTGCCATATAGGCCGCTGGTGCTGTACTGCGTGCAGCTGGTGCCCCTTTTATTTGTTTGGCCCCTCAGACAGCCCGAGTCCGCCACTGGTGTCTATATGTTTATTGTATTGAGGGAACATGTCACCCAGTGCAACTAATTTATGTGTTAGAGGATTAAGCTTTTTAATTGGGCTTATTTATACACATTAGTAGTAATCAATTCATTGTTGTTTTTTTGGTCTTTTAAAGAAAACTATAGTAAGCCTATATATCCTGTTGTTATTTCACCACTATGACACCTTGACGCTTGGTCAGAGTTATCCATCGTCTCAAATACACGATCTTTGTTCGCTCACTTAATCAGCGAGGAAACTTCAGCATGTATTCGTCGGTAGAGAGAGTAACCTGGGTGTAACTGTAACCTGAAGGTCCTCCCACTGAGCCAGGCTCAACCTCACACTATCGATCACTACACATGTCATCTGCTGCCGTAGGAAGTGAACTGGTGGTCTGAGACAGATCTCTATAAACCCAGTCTACTCTGTTAATATAAACCAACATTAGTTACCGCGATGCCTCTCCGGGTCGTGGTTCAGGGTCCTGGTCCCTGGGGCTTCAGGCTGGTCGGAGGGAAAGACTTCGAGCAGCCGCTGACTATCTCCCGGGTAAGTGTTCACTTGTTTCAGCTGCTTACCTTGTAATTCAGAGTAACCACACCTGAAACTTTCACCTCTCATTGTTTCCTCTCGACTTCACTGAGAAGTTAACTAGTTTAACGTCAGCTTAGCTACCTAGCTCAACCAACGGCTAACGTTCCTTCACTTAACTGACATAACTGTAATTTAAACGGTTGCTAACGTTCCTTCACTTAACTGACATAACTGTAATTTAAACGGTTGCTAACGTTCCTTCACTTAACTGACATAATTGTAATTTAAACGGTTGCTAACGTTCCTTCACTTAACTGACATAACTGTAATTTAACGGTCGCTAGCGGTTGCTATTGTTACAGTGTCGGTATGTTGAAGCTATTTTTAGCTACTGACTAATGTTTAACTTTGATTCTCTTTATATATATATATATATATAATGTTAGCTACATTTCTCTCTTTCAGTTATGTTCATTGGGATGTCTTTGTGTTGGTTGTGAACTGTGTTTTGTTTTTTGTCTATGTAACTGCAAATAACTACTGTAAACCTGTAAAGTGTACAAACAAAACTTTAAAGTTTATCTATATAACCTAGTTAGCTCATCTCATAAGACAGGTTTAGAGTCAATGTCCTTCAAATTAATAATACAAAAAACCCTGGCAAAGATCATACATAAGGAAATATATAAAATAAGATATAGATAAGCTAAGAAGGTATTATAAATATTAATATATACACAAGAAAAAACATATAAGATAAGAAGGTATTATAAATATAAAATCAATAAGGTTAAAATATATATATAAGATAAGAAGGTATAAATATAAATATATATAAGATTAAAAAAACATATAAGATAAGAAGGTATTATAAATATAAATATATATATAAGATTAAAAAAACACAAGATAATAAGGTATTATAAATACCAACATATATAAGATTAAAAAAAACATTAGATAAGAAGGTATTATATATATATATATAAACATATAAGATTAAAAGGTGTTAATATATATAAAAACATATAACATATTATATGTTTTTATATCATATATATATATATAGTTAAGATAAGAAGGTATTACAATAAAATGGGATTGATATATTAGAAGATATTATTATTAATAATAAAAAGGGAAAAATAATAATACTGATTCTAAAATAAAAGTTTTCCCGTTTATGTTTTTAATCTGCTTTTAAAAGAAGACACTGTTGTAGTAGACCTTAGTTCATGTGGCAGAGAATTACAGAGAGAAGGGCCACAGGTTGAAACAAAACATTAGTTGAAATATACCAGTATTTAATCATGTCTGCAGACTTTCTGATATACTCGAGCTGTCATATTTAATCTATTTTAGTCCTGACCTCAAATTAAAAGTATAATATGGAGGGGAACATCCCTGAGCCCCTCTTTGACTAAGCCGACAGCTCTTTGCAGCCCATTTACAACAGCATGGTGTACATCATCACACATGTTATACAGTGTGACAGTAATGCATCAGAATATGACCCTCCACTGTGTACTTTGCCTGAGTGGCGGCTGCTGTTCCTGTTGTAAATGTTGTTACAGTGGTCGCTCCACTCCACCCATGGAAAAGTGATCAGGAATTCCTGCACTCTGCCAGAGTCTCTCTCTCTCTCTCTGCTTCAGGCTGTTATCTTCGATTAGACCGTCTGCCCTCCAGGCTGCTCTCGGACTGAAAACACCTCTCTGCAAGAGTGTTTACTGTAAATAATGAAATGTGTGTGAAGGTCCTTGAAGGTCAGAGTTAAACAATGCAGCAGAAGGATTAAGGTCTGATTAGAGAAGAAGCTGTCAGACAGTTATAAGTTATTTCAGCGTTGCCTCTACGGGTGTCAAATACCTCATAATCCAAGCTCACATGTTGTCAAAAAAGTTTTCTGTGTCTTATCAGTTATGCCTGTTGTGTTGTAGGTCACCCCTGGGAGTAAAGCTGCCCAGGCCAACCTGTGTATCGGAGACATGCTCTTGGCTATCGAAGGAGAGCCGACGGAGAGCATGACTCACCTGGAAGCGCAGAACAAGATCAAGGGGTGCATAGAGGAGATGGTGCTCTCCATAGACAGGTAGGATGTAGTAGCAGTCTGATCTGCGTAGCCACAGGCCTGAAAAACTCTGAGTAATATGAGACGGCTCAGCTGCAATCCAGGTGTTCGGGAAGTGACTGGGTGTTTACTCAAGGACAAGTCTCTCTTTTGTTCTACTGAAATCTTTAGTTTGAGAAGTGTATGTATGCTAAGCTATGTTGTAATCCTGTGTTAGATCAGTGTATGACATCTTTACTTTTGTGGAAGTGGATGAACTCAAGTAGCGAGGGATGTTGAAATTCACTCAACAGGCAGGTTGAAGCAAATGTGTTTGTTCAAATTAAGAGGGAATGTGTTGAATGCAGGGTGGGGTAAACATACCTGCAAGGGGTCTGTTGCATTCAAAGACACTGCCATAATATCATATTTAAGTACAGCAGCTAGGCAGATATGTGTATGAATATTTTGTGATGATATTGATGAAGGCGTCTTGTCCTTCGTCTGTTCTGCAGATCAGAAAGTAAAATGTGGTCGCCGCTCTCATCTGAGGAAGGGAGGACACATCCGTACAAGATGAATCTTGCATCAGAGCCGAAGGTGTGTGTGTGTGTGTGTGTGTGTGTCTGCGGTCTCAACATCAGAGCTTTTAAAATTACTTTCCAGCTCTCTCATTTAGCTTGAAATCTGGACTTATTACAGGTAGTCATACAGTGTCTGGAAGCCTGAATGTTCCTTTCCCACCGCACCCACAAAGCCTTGTGGGCTGGATTTTTTTCTTTATACTGCCAACGATGAAGTCATTGTTTACTTCCCAACAGGAGGTTTCCTAGGAGACGGTAGTTTATCAGCCAAACTCTGACGCAAGCCTCAGTTCCTCAGTTCCTGCCCGCTGACTGGAAAGTTGCGGCCAAAGTGTGAATTCATGTAGGAAGCGGTGTGCTGTGTTTCACAGGTCACAGATGTTGTGCATTTTTCTCACAAACACGTGTTTCAAGCGCTTGTCTGGAGTCTGTCACTTTGATGTCTCTTCACCGTTTTATTGCTTTAGAACCATTGCTTCGTACTTTCTAGTGTTTCTTTGTGTACGTTTACTTGCACAAAGAGACTCTGGGGTATTTCTGCAGTTTAATTGTCAGATGCTTGAAGCATGAGCTATATTTGAAGGCATTTCCGTGTTCCCACTGTGAAGCATGAGCTAGATTTGGTGGTATTTCATGTGCCTACTTTCATGGCGTGCCAGTGTGATGACGTGTTCGTCTTTTAAAGGCCGTCAGCTATAATTAAGTCGGAATCCATAGTCCTACATTATCCCGCTAAATTATGTGTGACTTTGAGTCAAACTAGAAGCAGCAGTTAAACACGCAAGTAAGACGCAAATAAAGGCTGTTTTGACGTTTTCAGTTGAACAATATTTTCAAGTTTTCAAAGTGTGCAGTTGCACCATTAGTGAATTCATTGTTGGAAACACTTGAGGTTGGGTGTTTTCCGATATTGAGTAATATTCCTAACTATCAGCTGCATGTTTGTACTTGTGCAAGCTTGTACATTTCTTTTTAAAAATTACAGTTCATCTGAAGGCGTCAAAAGTTTGCACTACGAGTGTTGCATGTTTCAGACAGTCATTTAACAAATCTCTGCACTCACTACCTTTTTGCTTGGTTACTAACAAAAAGCTTCAATGTTACAATTTTCCATTCATTTTTTCAGGAGGTGAAACACATAGGCGCGACCCACAACAGGAGTGCTCTGCCGTTCTCTGGTTTTGGCCCCAAAGTTGTGACCAACCAGTACAACAGCCCCTCTGGTCTCTACTCTACAGAGAACATCAAGGACTTCAACTCGGCTGTGGACGAAGTTAAAACCATCGCTTCAGCTAATGAGCCCAGCAACAAGTAAGAGGACACCAAGTGGTCCAAGTTGAGACTGGATCCCAAAGCAAATGATGGATTTAACCAAAAAAGTAAAAGCATTGCTTGACTTTTATAAGCGTCAGTCAGTCAGTGGGCAACCTCCGGGTCTGAGAAGTCAGCAGGGGGCGACTCCTCTGGTTGCAAAAAGAAGTCTGATTGTATAGAAGTCTATGAGAAAATGACCCTACTTCTCACTTGATTCATTACCTCAGTAAACATTGTAAACATGAGTTTACGGTCTCAATCGCGAGTTTCAAGTCTTCTTCAATACAGCATGATGTTCATTTAGAGTCAAATAGACCATAAAGCAGGGTATGCTTTAGGGCGTGGCTACCTTGTGATTGACAGGTCGCTACCACGGCGTTGTCCGGTCTGGGAGTTCACCGCGTTTTCGTCGTAGAACTTTAACCCTTTCACAGTGTGTTTTCAGTTCATGAAAGTTAAAGGTGCTATTGATAACATTCAGCCACTAGATGTCGCATTCTCCCTCCCCCGTTCCATTGCATTTACTTCACAACAAGTCGTTGCCAGGCACTTACCGTCAATCTCGGCCATTTATCTGTTTTTTTCCGCACTAACTGACGAGCCAGAGATACCACATGATATCAACGTCGTTTTACTATTGGCTCACAAGCCTTGTTAGAAGTGGGAACCAAACGTCAGATATCTTCCACAGAGATTAAAAAAAAAACATTAATTTTAGACCCGCCAACATTTTTTTAATGATTAATCATCATCTTTTTTTTTCAGGAAAAGCCATACTTTTATTCGGCACCTTTCTAAAAGCTCGGTGGATTTTATTTATTTTTATAACCTTTTTGGTCCCCTTGGTTCGGTTGTACTTAGCTCCACCCACTGGTGTCAATTTTGGTTGCAAAAAAACAAGATGGCGACGACCAAAGTGTCGAACTCGAGGCTTCAAAACGGCAGTCCACAAACCAATGGGTGACGTCACAGTGACTATGTCAACTTCTTATATACAGTCTATGGACTCACTACGTCAATATCAACAATCTGACAGTATTTTAGGTTTTGAAGTGTATGTATATTGTATGTATATTGTATGTACGTTTGCCATCAACATGTACAGGTTGCTTTGTTAGCTGTATTGTCAAATATGTATTTTATCTTGTCGCATGTGACAGAGTACGCAATCTCTATGGTTCTTACTCAGTTCTGTTTCCCCACTACTTCCTCTACCATCCAAAGTGTGTCTATAATATACCATCACCTGTAAATCAGAAGAGCAGGTCAAAGTGAAATAACAGTCTCGGCTGCCCTTGATGTTGCTTACATGCTTTAGCTTAATGTTCCACGTCACACGCTTCGTATTGATGTTTTACTTACCGCGTGTTTCACAGTCCATTTAGTTGAAACAACCCCCAACAGATTTATCTACTGTTACACAACTTCATTACTACTTTTTATCTTTAATGTTGAAGCTACTTTTTTACTCTCTTCAGAGAAAACATTCAGTTCACAAGTGCTATTAAGTGTGATCAAAGAGCTCCAATGTTTCATCTTAAAAGAAGGAACCACAATGCATCTAAGAATCAATTGTTGTATTGATTGACAGCCCAAAGGTCGCTGGTTGGTCGGCTTCTAACTGCTGCAGTCAGTTGATTCTCAGTGATTTAGTTTGCTCAGCAGAAATTGAGTTTTCGAGATGAATGCGGCTCCCAGACGGCTGGGAGGGTGATACATGTCTTTACAAGTCATAGTAATGTGGATACGATGAGGTATTCACTCAGCTACAGTCAAATACATTTAGGAAATTGTATCACCTAAAGCTGCCTTTAAGACCAAGAAAAGATGATATAATGCAATATTAAACTATATCACAATACAGTATTAAGAAAAACAAAATTCTAGACAATATTGGAAAGTCTTAGATCTGCAAGATACAAAAAAGAGCAAAGGTTTTATGATCTCTTTTATCTTTTATAGCCATGCTCTTTATGTAAAGACAGAATGTTTTTAACATTTCTGCATCCTGTGGCTCCTGCAGACATTTTGAAATCTACACATTTTCTTTGCAGAGCTCCGTCAGATCCATCGCAGACGGGCAAGCGGGCGGTTGTAGTAGAAGACTCAGAGGTTTACAAGATGCTGCAGGAGAACCAGGAGTCTGATGAACCTCCTCGACAGTCGGCTTCATTCAACATGCTTCAGGAGATCCTCGAGACGGGTACGGGTACCTGCTTATTACGCAACAGCTTTAGGTTACACAATTATCTGTCATTTTTAATAAGAATACAGATTTCTTTGGGTGGTCTGGCTTTTGTTCCTGATGATTCGTTGCTTAAAATGACAATCCTAATGAAAAGAAGCATTCTAGATGAGTGTAGAACCAGTGAAACCTCAAAGTTCATTAAGATTGTTCATCTCTGTGTGTAGGTGACCCTGATAAACCATCAGGGTTCAGGAGTGTGAAACCACCCTCGACAAAGATCGGATCATCAGTGGGGAACACAGACAAGTTACCCTCCTGTGACAAATGTGGATCCGGGATTGTGTGAGTATTTCATGATTCCTCTCAGTACGGTTTTATAGACGACGGAGGAAGTGTACCAGAGCCATTTATGGCCCAGATTCACTGATACCTGCTGTTATTCTTGCTCAGTGTTTTAACACTAAAAACTTCCTCATTGTGACTAAATGTTGTGATGCAACACAAAGAGTGTTAATGTCTCTGTGTGGAGTTTGTCTCCACCTTGTGGCTGAAGACCCATACGAAGTCTTGTTGCAGCTGTTGCCTTGAAATTTGCTGCTGTGAAATTTCCCTCCAAACTATATTCTATAGATTTTTACTTTATTGTTTTTGATTCAATATCCATTCAAATCTGTGTTGTTACTTTTGACATGTTTTTCAGCAGACTGCATGATGAGGGCTTTTGCTCACGTCTAGATAAAATCCACTTACAGACTTAGGGGTTAATTATGCGCCCAGACGTTTTCAATTGGAGCTGCAACTATTAATCAATTAGTTGTCAACTATTAAATTAATCGGCAACTATTTTGATAATCGTTTTGAGTAATTTTTTAAGAAGAAAAAGTCAAAATTCTCTGATTCCAGCTTCTTAAATGTGAATATTTTCTGGTTTCTTTACTCCTCTATGACAGTAAACTGAATATTTTTTAGTTGTGGACAAAACAAGACATTTGAG